>OX457045.1:48197904-48202904 GCA_949752735.1 Lumbricus terrestris
GGCCGGTCAGCGGCTGAATTAAAGGGCGATTAGCAGCGGATAGAAGAACAGACGTATGGATAATGACGCCGGAACAAAGGAAAGAATGGGTGAGGATGAGTGGAAAACGGGAAGGAAAGAAAGATGGAAAGGAAGGGAAGGGATGGAGGATGGAAAATGGGAGTCTATGGGAAGAGAGGGGAATGGAAGGATGGAAGTGACTTATGGAAAAGAAGGGGCAAGGGGAGGGGAGGGATCAAAGTTGGAAGAGGAGGACGAGGAGTAGTACGAGGAAGAGAAAAGCGGGCCAGTAAGAGGAAGTGGAGAAGGAGGAAGAGGACGTAAAAGAGAAGGATGACGAGGAGGAGCAGAGGGAGGAGGATGACTAGGAGGAGGACAAGGAAGAGGGCGAGTGAGAGGAAGTGGAGAAGGAGGAGGAGGAGGACGAGGAGGAGGACGAGGAGGAGGAGGAGGACGAGGAGGAGGAGGAGGACGAGGAGAAAAAGATGGAAAGAGAAGGAGAAGAAAGGAAAGAGAGAAGGAAGGGAAAGAAGAAGCCGTAGAGGTAAGAGAGAAGGACTTAGTCCCTGATTGCATTGCATAATGTTCACTGGCTTCCGTGCTAATACAGTGCATATAATTATGATTGAGCGAGCATTCGCTAGATGCCTCCACTGTCGCTAAATCTTAGTCATAGCAAGCCATCACAGCACTCGTCATTCCTCTATCCACCTGTTAATGACGGACACGGCGATCATCGGACAGTGTTTACAGGACGTCCGCGCTTTGGTCTGGTCATCCGTCAAAGATGGCGGCGTAATGCGAAGAAAATCAGGTGAAGAGGAAGAGACAGGCAGACGGTAGATCCAAGTTTTTATAGATCTATGCTTTCGGCGATTGTTGGGCAGAATAAAGAATTTTGTGGAAACCTGAAACAATAGTTTTGCAGATCATAATAGAAAAATGTCTTTGTAAATCGAATGTACTATATATATCAACAACTGCACGTACAATTACTACAACTGAAACTAATACTACTATTGCTGCTACTTCTACTACTACTACTACTACTACTACTACTACTACTACTACTACTACTACTACTACTACTACTACTACTACTACTACTACTACTACTACTACTACTACTACTACTACTACTACTACTACTACTACTACTACTACTACTACTACTACTACTACTACTACTACTACTACTACTACTACTACTACTACTACTACTACTACTACTACTACTACTACTACTACTACGACTACTACTACTACTACTACTACTACTACTACTACTACTACTGCTGCTGCTACTACTACTACTACTACTACTACTACTACTATACTACTACAGTAGTAGTATAGTAGTAGCAGTAGCAGTAGTAGTACTACTGCTACTGCTACTGCCACTGCCACTGCCACTGCCACTACCACTACCAATACCACTACCACTACTACTACTACTACTACTACTACTACTACTACTACTACTACTACTACTACTACTACTACTACTACTACTACTACTACTACTACCACTACCACTACCACTACCATTACTACTACCACTACCACTACTACTACTGCTGCTGCTGCTGCTTCTACTACTACTACTACTGGCTGTTGCTTCTGCTGCTACATTACTACCACTACAAATATTAATAATAATACTATATCACTACTACATCACTACTACTACTACTGCTAATGCTGCTGCTAATACTGCTGCTGCTGCTACTACTACTACTACTACTACTACTACTACTACTACTACTACTACTACTACTACTAATAATAATAATAATAATAATAATAATGCTAGTACTAATACTGCTGCTGCTACTATACAACATCAATTTCTATTACTACTGCTACTAAGAATTCTTTCAGTCTTACATTCAACGACCTTTCTCATTTTCCTCATTCCTACCTTCACTTGCAATGCACGTTCCTTCTTCGCTTCCAACCAAACCGAATGTCACGTGACATCGTCGTGGTCTCTCCCTCTGCATCCGCTTATCTCTCTGTATGTATGCTTGGATGTTTCTCTGTCTTTTTCTGCCTTTCCTCGCTGTCTTCATCTGTCTGTCAGTCTGCCTACCTGTCTGTCCCTCTCCCCCCGCCATTCTTCCATCTTGCTTAGTAGAGTGAGCGAATTTCTTCCCCCATTCCTCTCCTGTCATCCACCGATCATCTGCCAAGAAATCCCCCATCCACCCACCACCACCCCTTTCCCTTCCCCTCTTCCACCTCTCCCCTCTCCACCCCCTCTCTCCTTCTCTGTCGCAGAGTTATTGCCGCAAGGTGTCACCAGTGGACCAAGCGGCGACCTCTAGCGTAATCGTTCCATTACTCGTTCTTATCGCGTGATCAGAGCAGACGACTGGCGACAGGATTTGGCGGGATTAGTCGTCGCAGCGACCGACAGACGAGTTTCTTATTTCGAGTCGGATCTGGTCGCATGCATAAAAGCATCGACTCGAAATTGCTCGCTCGCAGAAGATCAGACGTTGAGCAAATAGCGACCGGGCCGAATAAATACAGAGGACGACGCTGCGTCAGGTCTGGGGGGTGGAGGGAGGGGGGCTTTACGACCGACCGAATTAGCAGCGCTCGAACGACGACATCTGTCTTCGGTCGTGGCGCCGAGAAGTCATGGCGATAGATAAATGCGGCAATAAACGAGAAATGGAGATAAGTGACGACGATGCGAACGAGACGACGAAGAAGAGGACGAAGAAGAAGAAGAAGAAGATGCGGTTGTAGGGTTGACGGGTGAAGATATTGGTATACGGAGAGTAAGTGGAGATCTGGCATTGAGTGCACCTTCATTTCTTCATCATCTTCTGCTTACGTTTTATTTCTTCGTTACGATCACTGTCGAATCTTCACTTAGGATTCTACCGTCTTAACCGTGATTGTGGAGGTTATGGGTGGTAGTATAGGTGGTAATGGTGATTGTGATTGTGGTACGGAAAGCGGTGTGGCGATGAGGGTGAGAGTGTGGATGTGATGCAAATGGTAGTTTAGTGGTGATCATTATAATCATCATCAATAATTTGTCATCATCGTCATCATCATCACCACTACCACCACCATTATTACTATTATTTATTATTATCATCATAATTATAATGATCGTCATCATTTTTATTATGTCTCTTTCTTTATTTATTTATTTTCAGGGGATTCACTTACGCCTAATATAAAATCAAAAATCTGGAAAGACCCTATTATTATTTACATAGGGATCATAATTATGTATCATGTGGATCATATGTATCATGTGGATCATATGTATCATGTGGATCATATGTATCATGTGGATCATATGTATCATGTGGATCATATGTATCATGTGGATCATATGTATCATGTGGATCATATGTATCATGTGGATCATATGTATCATGTGGATCATATGTATCATGTGGATCATATGTATCATGTGGATCATATGTATCATGTGGATCATATGTATCATGTGGATCATATGTATCATGTGGATCATATGTATCATGTGGATCATATGTATCATGTGGATCATATGTATCATGTGGATCATATGTATCATGTGGATCATATGTATCATGTGGATCATATGTATCATGTGGATCATATGTATCATGTGGATCATATGTATCATGTGGATCATATGTATCATGTGGATCATATGTATCATGTGGATCATATGTATCATGTGGATCATATGTATCATGTGGATCATATGTATCATGTGGATCATATGTATCATGTGGATCATATGTATCATGTGGATCATATGTATCATGTGGATCATATGTATCATGTGGATCATATGTATCATGTGGATCATATGTATCATGTGGATCATATGTATCATGTGGATCATATGTATCATGTGGATCATATGTATCATGTGGATCATATGTATCATGTGGATCATATGTATCATGTGGATCATATGTATCATGTGGATCATATGTATCATGTGGATCATATGTATCATGTGGATCATATGTATCATGTGGATCATATGTATCATGTGGATCATATGTATCATGTGGATCATATGTATCATGTGGATCATATGTATCATGTGGATCATATGTATCATGTGGATCATATGTATCATGTGGATCATATGTATCATGTGGATCATATGTATCATGTGGATCATATGTATCATGTGGATCATATGTATCATGTGGATCATATGTAGGCTATCATGTGGATCATATGTATCATGTGGATCATATGTATCATGTGGATCATATGTAGGCTATCATGTGGATCATATGTATCATGTGGATCTACGATAGGTTCGAAGTTCGTTAATTGATCCACATCAGTTCAGTCGTTTGATGTCGACTCTTCTATTAATTATGCTGCAGTAGTTTAGATAATTACATATATTATTCCCATGAGCCTTTGCCATGTGGCCGCCACGTGGCAGATCAAGGTCGTTAGGACGAAGAGAAGAACTGATGACTGCAATCAAGAGAGCAATTAGCTGAGACTTTCTCAAATCAGAATAACCATACACAATATGTCTGGCAACCTGTCTGTCTGTCTACCTGTCTGTCTGTCTGTCTGTCTGTCTGTCTGTCTGTCTGTCTACCTATCTGCATGTGTGTGTGTGTGTTTGTGTGTGTCCGTCTGTTTGTGTGCTTCAGAGGCGACAGACACGTGCAAGATAACGAGGAAGCATAATATCTTCTCCTCTACACACATAGACATTCATACGCACAAGCACGGACACACACACATACACACACTCATATACAGACAGACAGACAGACAGACAGAGAGGCAGACAGACATAGAGATGGACCAAAGCCATAGCCAATTATTTAGGGTCCTGTCTCGTCATCGTTAAGCTTATTTTAAGAAAGGAACTGAACGGCAAAACTGCTTCACGTGCTGCCATCTACCGAATGTGACGGATGATTTTTTTCATTTTGATGCGATGCCGGGAAAGTCAAATTCGCTCGGTCCCACGGAACTCCGCCACTGGTTGCACTCTGCCA
>OX457045.1:48207904-48335404 GCA_949752735.1 Lumbricus terrestris
CCCCCCAGCCCCCCCCTAGCGCCGCCACTGCTTACGTCAAGCAGTAAGCGTTACGGCCTATCAGTACAGTAGGCCTATAGTCTATAGCGTAGGCCTATAATACAGGAGAATGCAACGAGCAAAGGAACCCTTTGCGAGCAGAAGGTATACCCATAGCTTTATAGTTGCATAGCGTATTGATTACATAATACATGAAGTCAGCTTATTATATACTTATGCAGGAATCCCTGGGCAGAGCTGTAACTGCTACACAGCGGGTCGCAGGACCTGGTGGCGGATAGCGAAAAGACCATTAGTAGGCCTACGATGGTCAGCTGCGAAATAAGCAGGCTTGCCTGACGAATAATCAGTCCCGGACCAAACAGCGGTGGCTCTCATCAGGGCGTGGGTGGGATGTGGTGTGACGACCGCATCCCTATAAAATACCCAGTTGTGCCCAAAGACGAGACCATGTCGAGCGAGGGAAGACCGCTATAAGTCTTCGTGTCACCAGGGGCGCTGGGCAGCAGCAGTGCGGGAGAATTGGTCTTTGGCGGAGGAATCTCAGCAAGGAGATCAACGACTTTGACTGACAAAATCAGTTTTCTGTACTGCGATCAGAAGAGGATTTGGGGCCCACTGACTATTACACCCCCAATGTGAACCATGAGACAGGGACGAATTGATGGAACCAGAGCACGGGGAAGAACAAGGAGGCGCTGGATGGATGATGTCTGTGACTGGACCGGACTATCACCTGTGGACTGTGTCAGACGGGCGCAGGACAGAGAGGAATGGAGGAAGCTGCTGTCGTTGTCTCTGGTCTCCGACCCTCAGGAATGAGGATGGACAGCATCATCATCATGAACCCTTGCCAATCGACTTTGTCTTGATTGAGCGCCTGTGAATAAGCTGGTTCCCGCGATTTGGCTTTTGTGGGCGCTGTAGAAGTTCCGAGATTGGAACGATATAATAATAATTATTATTATTGTGTAGAGACAGCCGTACGCTGCAAGTTCAGAGTACGCGTTGATTCGCTAGAGGGCGAAGTGATGTGAATATAGCGCTTCTTCAATGGGACTAATGATAATCAATATCAGTGCGATATGAATACCTTTAACTGCGGTACGAGAAAACTAAATTCCCAAAATCTCTGCCAAAGCAAATGACCTTTGTTATCATGAAACACTGTGTTCTTGAAAACACTAACTATCCAAGTTACCATTAGTGCAAAAATTAAAACTTGGCCGTCAACGAAACCGAAAATCACCAGGCGTCGCTGTAAACACCGAGAACAGCGGTTAATGTTACGGTGTTTTAAAACACCTTTAAAACGTTTTCTTCGGACGCTATTTGTTCGGTAATTTCGTTTAATCATGCCATTAGGAGAAGAGAGTAAGTAAATCCACAAGACGTCATTACACACAGAACATTATTATTATTATTATTATTATTATTATTATTATTATTATTATTATTATTATTATTATTATTATTATTATTATTATTATTATTATTATTATTATTATTATTATTATTATTATTATTATTATTATTATTATTATTATTATTATTATTATTATTATTATTATTATTATTATTATTATTGCTTAATAAGAACGATGACAATTATCTGTATTTATTTTAGACTAGCTGAATCACCCGGCGTTGCCCGGGAAATTTCGGTTTTTAGTTCCCAACCACGCCTGACCCCGCTCCCACGCTCCCGCCACGCCTGACCCTGCTCTCACGCCGCCCTTCTCACTTCGCCTTACATCGGCTCCAAGCCGCTCCCACCCTGTCCGCCCTTCTCACCTCGCTTTCTTCCATCGGTCCCAACCCGTTCCGACCATGGGGTGCCCGGCGTTGCCCGTGAAATTTAGTTTTTCAGTCCAATCCAGTTACAAGTTACAACCCGTCCGCATTTGTGCGAAACCGCGTGCGAAAAGATCTGACCTCGGCGAAAAATGAGGTTAGGAATCTATTGGTTCGTTGAAAATCGATCGGCGAAAATTATTGCGTCTTAAATACATACGACATGGTTAGGATTAATTAAGATTAATATTAATTAACGGCATGACAGGCGATCAACGTGCATAGCTTTCGAATCGCGTGTGAAGTTAAAATGTTGAAATCTCGGGTTATGAAATTAATTGACAGCTGAAAATAGTGGCGTTTAACTGCAAATTTGGGTAAGAATCGATTGAAATTTTTTTACGAATCGCTGTAATTTCCGAGTAGGCTTCCGGACAAAATTAACGGGACATCCCACACACAGAAGGACAAACTTTGAGTTTCATATTTAAAGATAATATAGAAATTATGGCGGCGCCATAACCATAGATCGGGGCAGGTCATTTGACGTGCTGTCTATTATTTTTATTCTTGACCTGACGTGACTTACGGTCTGTAAAAATTTATTGTAATTTTTTAATATCTTCTTAACCTAAAATTTGTTCGACGTAATGAAACCTTCTCTGACCCTGACACGACTTGCTGAAATTGCACAGCGGGCGCGGCCACCAATACAATTTGACTCATTTCATTTTGAACAGCTCCTTCTAAAATAAACATCGAATATACAATAGGCCTAGCAAAAAAATCTACATGACACACAGTTCATAAGTTTGATTTTGACAATTTATTTAGCGAAATTAGCGAAAGTATTGTCGGGAAACTGGGCCGGTGTTGTTTCCTAAGTGTCTCAGTGTCTTATTCTTTGCCTTTGCGCAAGTACGGCTTCAGCCAATCGGCTAGAAGACTTATAAATGATTAGACGACAGAATGGAACGACAAGTCACTGTTCGTTTTCTTTCTACTTTAATAACTAATTAATAACTCATTCAACGTTATCCTTATTAAATTCTACGTATAAAATCCTTATCTACACAATGTTTCAATTAACCCGAGTCAGAGTCTGTCTTTCAGTTCTGTCATAGGATTCGAACCTATGCCCCACGGAACGTCAGCCTTCCGATGTCCCTCGATGCCGAACTTCTCGCCCTTTCTCGTACTAGACGAATCTCCACGGATGCCTTTCGCTTCCGAACGCCGTTCTTTCTCGTAGTAGACGAACCTCCACGGATGCCTCTCGTTTCCGAAGTCGAGCCTCTCTGGAACTGGAACTGTCCCCTTGGCCGTTTTATGCCTCCTTATATAGTGTTTTCTTGCCCTGTCCAGGTCCACCCATCTAATCTGTCATAGCCGCCTTCGACTGCTGGCAGCAGTCAAGTCTGTTGACAGTCAACTACGTTGTCTACTAGCGACAGTCAACTATGTCAACGGTATGTCAACTACGTCTAGCGACTATGTCAACTATTGGCCTGTCATAGTCTGGGCCTAGCCCGCCGTGGTCCGTACTAGCGGCAGTCTGCTGTCAACGGTATGTCAACACTGTTGACTGTCAACGTTGTCTTGTTTACGTAAGTCTGTACTAGCGGCCGCCACACGCTTCCGTAGACCCTGGATCAGTGGGCGTGGCTAAATTGGCCTAGCCGTCTGCATGCGAGCATCTACAGTCGTTGACTGTCAACGTTGTCTGTCAACGTCAGGTCCAATTTCTCTACATCATTCACAGACTTATAACTCATAACTTATTGAACTACACGCGTTCATTCATGTCTGCAGAAACTACATCAAAAAGTTACGAATTATTCAATAATCAACAATGGCATCTTAAAAATCAACTGATATGTCGTCAAATACCGACAATAAGACTTCGAAAGCAACTGGACGATAATAGAGAAACACTTAAATCAATAGTAGGCTAATTATTTTTTAAAACAACTGTAGTCGGAATGCCTGGAAGCTTATATGGAATGTGACAGTCAGATGGAAAATCGACGAGTTATGAAGAAACTGAGCGTTAATGGAACAATAATTATTTAAGACTTTTAGACCTGCATTTTATAGTCATGACAGCAGCCCTTTGTAGCCTATAGACACGATGGGGCGGGCAGTCAACAAACAAGATCATCAAAGAGTTATTTACTATCCAATTGTCGGCTTAATTTTAATTAATAAACATTAACACAATCTACAGCACCTTTGATCTGCATCTCATCCAAAAACTATGTATTTTAATCAGAAGGCCGAACAATGACGACTTTCAATTTGATATCCTCCTCCAGATTACTCGTTCGATGTATCTCACTACATAAACGAACATTAACTACGTGCTGCCTTTAGACGTTGTTCTGATTGAATAGCGCTAAATAAAGTCAGCATAAATTACCCAGAATGCCCGTCTACAACTACATCCACGTTTGCAAAATCTACGAACGATAGTCAAGTATCAATATTCAGCAAATAATGATATGTGATTGGCACAAAAGAAGAATTTCATAAAAGTCGATACATACTCGAAGTGCAGAATATTCGTAATTAAAAGAAAGTCGAATATAAATTTGAATAAAAACGTGTAGGCCTAGAACAGTTTTCAAGCGGAAGGCCAACGGTCAATCCCCAAACCGGAAGCAAGAACCGGCAGAAGACGAAACTCTAGAAAATAAAAGATCTCCCTTGTTTAGCCATCGACTATAATTCTTCGTTGGGTGAATGTCTTTAATGTCCGAGCAGTCGACGACCGTTATTTCTCGGTCTCGGTGGTTGCGATAGGTAACTTCATCCATCATCCATGGGGTAGAGGTAGGGGTGGGGGCATCCATAATCCATCAGAAAATCTGTGTGTGTAGCACGTTGAGCGAAGTTTCTTCACAACTATAAATCGGATTCGCTGCATCTGAGGTCAATGATGCGTAACAAGGCAGACTTAACATCCGGGTCGATGGTTCCCTGAAAGCAACGACGATTATAGACCACAGTGATCACACCGTAGGCAATTGTAATTGTAAATTTATGTACATTTATGTAAATTTATGTAAATTTATGTACATTTATGTAGCGCCAGTTGAGTGAGAGGCTCGTCTAAGACTGTCCTAACTTATCAGAATAAAACACGAGGGTAAAGTCGTTGATAGAAAAGAGGAACTGAGAGATTGAGAGAATCGTTGCCAGACGATTCACTCTACGGAGGCAAAACTTCTATGCTGGACAGTGGACTTTTCGGTATCGGTGGAAGAGCTAAGCCGCCATGTGCTGCTTGCAGGATGAGAATTGCCGATGGCTGGGTGGAAGGGGTTCAACCTTTTCACCTTTCCAAGACCACATAATAAAGTCTTCTTTGGATGCCCAACTCCACATAAAACAACGTCTGACCGCCATCCAGTTTAGTTTTCTTTATAATTTCTCGCACTGTCATGATGGTCGCTAGGGTTCCACGAAAACCGACAGCACTAGGTGACAAGGTGAATGATATTGAACTCGAGGCAGTGATGATAAGGATTAAGGCCGGGCACATAGACCAATGACCGCAATGCCCATAGTAGCTAATAATTTTTTTAAATTTATAATAAACTAATACAAATTATGAATAATTTCAGAATATTAATAGGTTGTGTAATATTAAGCATTGGCTTTCCTATAAATGCAGGACATTCCTGTGTTTTCTCCATAGACAAAATAAAATGTTTTCTTTTACCTGGACTGAGCATAAAAGATGGCGGCGGTAGGTGCAGATGATGTCTCGATATTTCCGATCATTGTCCTACAAACACAGCACCAGCAAATTTGAATGCACCACAAATTGCGTCCGTTAAATTTCATATCCACCTTTAATAACAACTTTTAGCCTCTGTTAAATGACATCAGATCATGTTAATATGCGCTTCTAAAATGACACTGCCTCATTATTATATTTTTTGTTCTGTTAAGAATTCGATTAAACCATAGGCCTACTGTATTTCAACACCGCTATTTGCTTTCAGCAACGGGTATATAAGCAAGACAATACATATCAGACTGTCTGATACATTAATAGTCCTGTCCTAAGTCTGACAAATAAGATCCTGCGAATCTGGTGGATGTTGATTTGTCAATTCGAATCAAACGCCGTATATTTAATCGGCGCAAAAACTCTAACCTGATTTCGTGTTGTTTTGATTGTGAATAACAAAAAATTACATTTTCAGTCGCTGAGAAGTAGCAACCGGAAGTTGGCCCTCGACGTGGCTGAGCTGCACTGTCGACTGAGTCAGAAGCTTCTTCCACTTCCGGAGGAGGATGGAGGAGAGGGAGTGGCAGCAGCGGCCACGGCCAGAGAGAGACGGTTTTTTGAAAGATTTTTTTAGATTTTTTTTTTTAATTTCTTTTTTATTCTGCTAGGTTAAGACAGTCTTAGACGAGTCACTCTCTTAACTGGCGCTACATAAATTTACATAAATTTACATAAATTTACATAAATTCACAATTACAATTACCATTACAAAAATCTTTTAAATTTAAAAAAAATCCACAAAACTGTCGAATCCTAGATAGTCGTTACCATGGTTACGCCTGCAGCTATGCAACCGTTGTCATGGTTACCTGAAGCATGCGCTGGAGTTGAAAGACGCGTGCAATGGTACCATCATCTGATCTCTGAAGTGGCAGGTGGTCGGCAGGACTGATGCCGCTGTCCTGACTGATGAGAACGTGAAGGGCTTCATCCCTCGAGGCGCCCGCATCCCTCGCTCGCATCTGCTGCAGGACCACAGGAGATGCAGCCGCGGAAGAGAAGGACATCGTCGGAGATGCGGCGCTTGACCTCTGCGCCATCAGATCCTCAAGGACAGCCACGAATTCCTTCAGCTTCGCGTTCTCCTGCCTCAACGCTTCGAGAAGGTCGTTCCAGGACGTCGGATGGAGACTGGAAAGCTCCTTCAGAGTCCGGTTCTCCTCTTCCAGGTGGCTGAACTCGGCTCTCACTCGTCGAAGTTCCTGCTTGAGGTGATCGCACTGCTCCTCCGTCTCCGCCATCACCTGCAGGTGTCGCAGGTTCTCCCTCGCAAGGTCTCGGAGGATCTGCTGCACTGGCTCCCCTCCCCGTCTCTCTCTGGCCGTGGCCGCTGCTGCCACTCCCTCTCCTCCATCCTCTTCCGGAAGCGGAAGAAGCTTCTGACTGAGTCGACAGTGCAGCTCAGCCACGTCGAGAGCTAACTTCCGGTTGCTGCTTCTCAGCGACTGAACCTCGTTCTCGAAATCGACGCCTTCCGCCGCCAGAGGAACTTCCGGTCCGGGTTCCGTCTGTAGACCGACCTCACTCCTCTTCTCTTCCGGTTTGGTCGCGAAATACATTCCTCCGCTTTCCGCTTCGGTCAACTGTTGTTGGGAGGTGGAATCATCTCCCATCTTCGTCTGATCGTCGCCGAGGAAGTTCTTCAGCTTTTCCATTTCCAGGATGAGAGCGAGCTTTTCGTTCTCCTTGCCGAGTTTCTCGTTTTCCAGGCGGAGGATTTCCAGTCTCTCCGTCAATCTTCGATTTATCTCGTCCACCGCGTTCTTCTCCCGCTCCAGAGTCCTCGACAGACCTTCGTTTTCCCTCTGCAGTTGTGTCAGCCTCTGTAAAAGGTCTTCGTGTGCCCTTTCCAGTTGGGAGTGGTTCAGTTGGAGTGACCTGTATTGGCCTGTTGCCTGGTTCTTTTCCATGACGGCTTTCCTCGTTTCTTCCTCCAGTGTTTCCAGTTTGCGAGTGAGGGTGTTGCAGAGCACCATGAGGTCAGCCTCATCGTCAACTCTAGTCTTCCGATCAGCTCTCAGTCGCTCCAGCTCCTCCTCCAAAAGACCTCTGCTCTTCTCCGATGCGACCTTCTCTTCCTCGTAGAGTTCCTGGGCGTCCTTGAGGTCCCTCTCAATGGCCGTGACCTTACCCTGGAGTTTCTTGTTCTCTTCCAGCAGTTCATCTTGGTCGTCGAGCAGTTCGGCGCAGTCTCTGGCCGCCCTCTTTTGCTCGGCCTCCATCTTCATCTTCAGTGTATCCAGGTGTTCCAGTAGCTCGTCGCGAACCTCTTCCAGCTGGTAGTCCTTCTCCTTGACGACCTTCTCCAGGTCGTCCTTGGCATCGGTCAGGCGCTCGATCTCCGCCAGAAGATGTTCCTCGTACTCCGATTCCATCTGAGGTGACCTTGACTCAAGGAGACACCTCATCGTGTCGTTTTCCGCTCTCAGCGACTCTTCCTGGTGCTTGGATCGAGCGGTCAGGACCGTCATTTCCTCCGTCTTCAAGGTCAACTCCTCCTGGAGTTTCTCCAGCTCTTCCTCCATTTCGACCTTAGTCGAACAGAGGTCATTGAATTGGTCTTTCACTTGAGAAACTTCGTCCACTTTCTCATTCAGTCGCTTCTCTAGGACCTCAATCTCTTTCCTCAAATCGTTCGTAAGCTGATCAAGACGAACGTCCTCTCCCGTTTGTCCTTCATCCAACCCTCTGATTCTTCCCTGAACCGATTCCAGTTCCAATTCGAGCGTCCGCTTATCTTCGGCCAGTCTCTTGTTTTCCACCAGACTGCTCTCGTAGTGACCCAACCAACCTCTGAGCTCTCCGAAAGCATTTCCATCTCCTTTCAACTCAAAGTCCAGCGGAACTTTGCGTCTGCTGATCTCACCAAGCAGAGTCTTGTAATCGTCGACGATTTTATCACACTCCTCTTCCAGTTTATCCCTTCTTTCCACTTCATTCATCAGTTCCACCGTCGTCTCCTCCGGTGCCTTCATCCTCGCATCCTTCGCCAAAACCTCCTGCTGCAGCGACGCCACAGCTTCTCCATCCATCGCCCTCATCTCTACCGATGATGCTTTTACATGTCCAGCTGTTGTGCCGTTCAGTTTGGGAATTGATTCTTCCACGAGGTCAAACTGGAATCCAGTTCTTTCCATTATTTCATGTTTTATCACATCAGCCTTCCCTCTATTTGGAGTTACCGCCTTCCCTCCATTTGGAGTTACCGCCCTCCCTCCATATGGAGTTACCGCCTTTCCTCCATTTGGAATAACCACCTCCAACTCGGATGTCGTCTTAACCTCTGGACGCTTGCTTCTCAACACCGTGTACTGGAGACTCGTTCCAGCCGATACACTTTCCACCAGGTCGTCGTCATCGTCTGGAGCGTCTCCTTCTGATTCGTCTGCCAACCCCAAGGACGTTTCAAGGCCGTTTCCCACTTCCAGCATCCTTCCCGATCTTCGCTGTTTCGATAGAAATCGTTTCTTGGCTTCCGGTGATTTAAGATGAAACCCATTGTCACGTGATGTGGATGGATCATGCGCCACCTGTGGATCATCCGTTTCATCAGCATCCAGTGGCACTCCTCCATCTTCAGCCTCCTCTTCCTCATGCTGCTGCTTTGCATCTTCCCTGTCACTCGGTTCCGATGGAAAGCTGGCGCTCCTCCCATGGAGACTGGAATCATGACCGAACTGGAGCAGATACATACTCTGTTCATTGATTGTTCTTTTCAATCCTTCCACTTCCCTAAGAAGCTCCTTGTTCTGCAGCTGCATCTTCTCCAGTTCCTTCTCGCGTCCTTGACCCCAGCTGACTCCCGAGTGTTCGGTCTTGCACCGCTCGTTCTCCTCCTTGATCGACTTCATCCGCCTTTTCAGCTGTCTGTTCTCCTCCATCAGTTCCTTCGTGAGGTCGACGGCTCTCTGAAGGTCAGCCAAGATGTTTTCGTTTCCATCCTCACGCTCTTCCACCTGGAGGTCTCCAAGGTCAGCCTGACATCCGACGGATGCTTTGGCGACTGGAGACTCGGAGACAGCTGGATCGACCTGGACCTCTGCCTCAGTGAACAGTCTCTCGGAAACTCTTTCCGTTTGACCTTCGAAAGAAAAAACAAGGAGTCAACAGAATTATTACCAATTTCTGTGAATTCTACAAGAATGCCCTCTAAAGTCTAGCTGTCCAAATGCATGTCGTCTAATTTCCTTGCTCAACCTTCATGCGTCCAAATATTGCACTTCATCATCGAATAGACTCTCACTCGCTTGATCTTAAACCCAAAACTCATTTGATTATTTTACTCTACTTTTACCTTTCGTAAGTTTCTCTTGCTTGTACTCACTAATGGATACCTTGACGTTGACTGCGATTTCACTTGCACGAACATAATTGACACCTTGTAGTATTATTATAATATCATATTATTAGACATCTAGACAAGCGCCACATAAATGCCCCATTATAACACATTAAATAACATTGCTTCATTAATACATTACAAGAAATGTGATTGCAATTGAAAAGAAACTCTGACTTTGTGAGTGAGCAAGTGATTCGTCTGAAGTGATGATGTTTCTTGGTCTTGGTTTCGAAAGTCGCTCCTCTTCCATCTTTCCAACTTCCTCGATGAAAGCCTTCAGCTGAATGTTTTCCTCTACGACTCTTCCAACCTCCTCCACGCGTTCCTTCTTCGATCTTTCCACGTCTTTCTTGAACTCATCGAAGGCCAGTTCCAGCTGTTGGTTCAGTTCTTCCACCTCTCCTGCCAGCCGCCGGACCTCAACGCTCTTCCGGTCCAGCGCGGATCGCAGATGAACGATCTCCAATCCTCTCTCCTCAAACTCCTCCACGATCCTTTCCATCTCCGTCTGAGCCTTCCCCTTCTCCTCCAACTCCTTCAGCGTGACCTTCGTCTGCGCCTTCAGTTCCTCGTACATCTCGCGCAACCTCAGCTGCTCCGCATCCGATGCTGCCACTCCTTCGTCAGTCCGATCCAGCTCGATGGTCTCCGAGGTCCTTCTGTCGATCGGAGGTGGGTGAATGGCGTGACCGTTGACGGACCGAAGTCGCTCATCCATATCGAGAATCGTCTGCGATTGACGGTTCACTGCTTCCGTCAGTTCGTCCATCTCTAACCTCAGCTTCTTATTCTCCGCATCCAATCGCCGTTCTGCCTCACCACCAGCATCATCTTCCATCTGAGGTATGGCTTCACCCGCATCCAATCGACCCTGCAGTTCAAGGACCTTGACCCTCAGCTCCTCGTTCTGCGCCTGGAGAGCCTTGTTCTCCTCCAGAGTGTCCTTGAACAGCTCGGCCAGTTCATCCATGTCGGAGACCTCCTCTTCCTGTACGTCACGAAATCTCTTATAATCAGCGATCAGAGCCTCGTTTTCCTCCTTCAACTCTCGAGCGATGTTCACGAACTTTTCCACATCTTCCATGTGTGCCTGGAGCTGCTTGTTCTCTTCCATCGCCTGCCTCAGCTGAAACAATAGGGCTTTGTTCTCTCTTTCCAGCCTCGCCGCCATGGCTGACTGCTGCCGCTGAGAGCTCTGATCCGTCGAGCCACTTCCTGCCATCCTCAACTCCTGGAAACTGGAATAGATATCCACCTCCTCAATGACCTCAACTTCGAGGTTGATCAGCGCCGCCAGGTGTCTCTCCAGGGTCTCCATGTCCACCTCCGCTCTGCGCAGTCTCTGCTGGAGGTCATCGGAAGGAGAAGATATCCGGTCCCGCGACTCGTCAAGGAATCGTCGCATGAGAACCAACTCCTCGTGGATCCACTGCTGACGATTCAAGGTCAACGAAAGTTTCTTCTCCGTTTCTCGTTTGGACGATTCAAGGTCACCGCGGTCACGCAGTGCAGACTCCAACTGGAAGAGAATTCAACAACACCAACGTCAACAGCATCATCAAAAACATTACCATCCTTGTCCGCTATCGTCATCGTCGTCGTTGTCGTCTTCATCTGTCATCATCATAATCGTCATAATCATCATCATCATAATCATCATCATAATCATCATCATCATCGTACTCATCATCATTGTCATCATCAACTATCATCTGTCATCATTAATATCATGATGATGAAAGGATGCTGGTGTCTTCTTTCCCACCTGTCTTCTGAGACTGGAGTTTTCTCCTTCCAGTTCCGAGATGTGTTGGAAGAGTTCCCTGAGATCTTCATCAGAACCGATCAGCTGCGAAAGTGACGATGGCCAATCACCTTCTCCAGAAATAATCTTCCCATCATCTTCCCCATCTTTCTCATCCTCCTCTCTCTCCTCTTCATCTTCTCGCTGTACAGCCTCCGCAACCGGAAGCCGAGGACGAGTGACCGACGGCGCCAGATCTTCCTAACCAACACAGAAGAACATCCATTACTTCGAAAAGGACAATGATCAAAAGACACCACCTCTAATTCTTTTATTCTTCAAATTTGAAATCTTGCATAGTTGTATTCTTGCAAACTTGTAATTTTTCCAAAGCTGAATTCTTGTAAACTTGAAACTTTCACAAACATTAAATCTTATAATCGTGCAATCTAAGGAATCTGTTTTTCTTAATAATTATACCGAGACAGATGATGCTGGGATGGATGATGAATGACGGATACAGCGAACTAAAGAGAAAAGCACAGCGAAGAGAAGAATGGCGTCATTGGAATTCGAAACCTGCAGAAGATCAGAGAACTTAAAGAAGGAAGGAAGAATTAACAATTGAAAACCTGAAATCCTAAAAGTTAAAATCCATATATTCTTGAAAACTTGAAAACCAGAAACCATGAAATTCTGACAAAGTAAAAATCTATTTAAGAAATATCTCATATCCCATCGTTTCTTTTTCCAAAAATTGACTTTAAAAATAGAGTCGATTCCCATAAAAAAAGACCAGTTCTGCACAGCACGTTCCATTGTCAAACAAACTTTGATTCAATAAATAAATGACAAGCAATCATCCAGGTGAGTCTAGATGTGAATGTCATACCTGCATTCTCTCCTCCTCCTCATCCTTCTTCTCATCCGGAACTTCCACTTCGTCACGCTTCATTTGCGTCGGAGTAAAATCACGGACATTCTGGTCAGTCTCAGTCGGAGTGGTCACTCGGATGTCCACCACGAAATCCTCACTCCTCCTCCTCCTCTCCATCTCTTCCTTCTCTTCCTTCTTCCGCTCCTCCGATGACCTCTTGTCCGCTTGACCAATGACCCTGAGGTCAGCTGCAACGTCACGAATGACCGCCTCGACGATTTCTTTGGCCATCGTGACGTCATCGACGTGACCCGTGACGTCGCTTGACGTGACGTAGGTCGTGACCTCTGGACCATCGAAAAGGACGTAACTGCTGTCCGTCATGAAACTGCGGATGAGCGCCGTGGAGCTGTCCTCCCCCTTTCCCTCCTCCACTCTTTCCATCGACCGCTCCACTTCCATCAACGATTCATCCGTCGTTGCATGGAGTGGAGTCGTCGTGTCTTCCGATGAATGAAGCAGCTCGCCTTCCTCCTCCGTCGCTCCAGCTGCCACTCCAGGGGAAGAGGGTTCCTCCTCCACTCCAGGGGAAGAGGGTTCTTCTACTCCAGGGGAAGATGGTTCCTCCACTCCTTCCACTCCTTCCGCTCGTAAACCGAAAGCCTCGTCAACAAAAGATCGAAATGATTCTTCAGAAAAGTCCATCTCCTTCTCCTCCTTCTTCTTCCTCTTCTTCTTCCGTTTGTTCTCGTCGTCTTGAGGAGATGTTGTGCCCCTCGCTCCATCCAATTCCTCAATCTGACTGTAGTAGGAAGAAGAAGACTCTTCCTCCTCTTCCACCTCCTTCTCCCTCCGTCTCTCCTTTTGCGTTCCTTCCACTGGAGAATCGGTTGTTGTTGGGGATGGCATCCGCTCTCTGCTGGCTATTGATCCACTTGGAGTCGATGTGTTCGTTGGAGGATGAGGTGGATGAGGAGGATGAGGAGGATGTTGACCAATCATGGACGATGACGTCTTTCGTCGACCGTTCACCTCTTCAACAGCTTCGTAGGCATGGTCATCCTAAATCAATCAATCAATCAACCATTCAATCAATCAATCAACCATTCAATCAATCAATCAACCATTCAATCAATCAATCAATCAACCATTCAATCAATCAATCAATCAATCAACCATTCAATCAATCAATCAACCATTCAATCAATCAACCATTCAATCAATCAATCAATCAACCATTCAATCAATCAATCAAGCAATCAAGCAGTCAATAAAAAAATTGATCAAATTAGCCAAGCAATCAAACAATGGCCCCAAAGATATTTCGCAGGAGAGGCAAGACACACCAGCGGCGGTCCTACCCGGAGCCATTTTCGCTAAAAAAATTTACATTTGTTCTAATTTCTTATTGTCGCAAGACGCGAAATGATTTCATGTTAGAAGTGCATTGCAGCACAGTGCCAGCACTGTAATAAACACTCTGTTGCATTTGAAATTAAAACTAATTTAATGTAATTAAATGAAAAATTTATGGAGATCATTTGCAAGTGAAATGTCTCCGAGAGAAACTCGAGAATCGAAATTTAACCAGTTATCTCTATTTGATTAATTGAAATTTACAATAAATAACATCAACTGCTCCAATAAGTCGGCAATGACTAACACGCAACGTATCGACCAATGAAACAAGTCATAGTCAAGTTTTTGTCCTAGTTTGGCCTAGTATAAATCTTATCATTTCTACAGCACATTTTAATAATATTTCCTGATCTTGGTGATATTTAAGAGTCGTCTTTAATATAAGAAAGCAATAAGTGAAAATGAGTTAGTGCCTACTCCAACTGGAGAGAGGGGCCAGTCTTCCACGATTTTTCCTCTTCCAGACCGACCAACTGTTAACATTAAACACATCACATTAAACATATCACATTAAACACATCACATTAAACACATCACATTAAACACATCACATTAAACACATCACAATAAACATATCCCATTAAACATATCACATTAAACACATCACATTAAACATATCACATTAAACACATCACATTAAACACATCACATTAAACACATCACATTAAACATATGACATTAAACACATCACATTAAACATGTCACACAAAGGCCTAAGTCCAGTGAAAGAGTTTCAGTATTTTAGGAAAAATATTAAGAAAATTATTCAGATAACCAAAAAGTGATTTTCATCACCAACTCCGGTAAGTCGGCATGGGCGGAGTTTGGTTCCGTTCTTGGAGGGGCTAAAGCTTTCTTGGTGGGGGGGCTAAGCCAAGAAATGATACCATTTGCACGGTACGAAAATGATTTTGGGTCTTCTTGGGGGGGGGGCTTAGCCCCCCCCCCCTCTAGCCCCTGATAAACTCCACCCATGTAAGTCGGAGAAAATAAATAGAGAGAAAACAAGTTGTAAATTCGTCTAAAGGAAAAGACAGTGTCTTGAAATCTGCTGAAATGAGTTAGGCCAATATGCGAACTTATACCCCGGTAGTTCTTTCGAAGTAACCACACTTCAAACAAGAGTTTGAAGATATTCCGTAATATTCCGTGTTCGACCATTCTTAATTCGATTCAAATTGCTCCACTTTTCTTCATCATCGTCATCGTAAATTTCAATTGCTGCAGTTGTTGTAATGTAAAAGTTAGAATCAGGGCAACAGCTTATTCACGAGTGCTATGTCGTATCAGGGGGATGTACAGAGATACCAAGTAAAAGAGAGCAGAGTCTGTTCATAGGTATTTTCTGCTTGTAAGACGTCTTCTACTTGTATTATGTTTGTTCTTATGCTGTGATCTGCTTGTTCTTAGGCTGGTTTTGCTTGTTCTCATGCTGTGCTTATGTAATGTATGTTTCTGATGTGTGCATGTTCTTACTTGTTCCTGGTTCTTCTATCGGTGGATGATGTATCCCTCTCCGCTGTAGAACCTTAACAACATCCCGATGCTTGTTCTTGATGGCAAACCAGAGAGCGTCATGACCTGAAGACAGAGACAGACAAGTAAACGGACATATAGAAGCAGACAGGAAGACAAACGGACGGACGGACGGACGGACGGACACAAAGACACGTATAGACTAAGCACAGCAAGAGTTGCCACAAAATCTGATCTCAAACAGCGCCATTTCCAATTGCAAAGTCAAAGGGTCAGGCAGAATTCGATTGTCGCTCTTGCCGATGTCTTAAAAATTACTAACTTACTAAGCATCAGCAGGAACTTAATTATTGGTGATTAGAATTAATTAAGTTATTAGAACTTAACTGAGAGTGGATTGCAAATGAAGTTGTGTGATATAATTTATGGTTCGAGTAGGTTCGAGCGCAGCCCGGATATTCCTTCTGTTATCTTTTTTTTCTTAGCTTGACTCTAATGTTATTTCAAATTAAAGTTTTCCAATTGATTTGGAATCCTGCTGCAACTTCAGTCGAACCCATCAAAACTATTGATGACTTCGGCATAAAGTTTACAGTGCGATGTAAGTCAGTAGACTATGTTAGACTGGACTAAAATAGACTAGACTGGAGTGATCTAGACTACCCTATAGACTAGATTAGACTATAGACTAGATTTAATTGAATTAGACTATAGACTATACTGACACTGTAGACTAGAGCAGACTATAGACACAAGACAGGACTAGACTATAGTCTAGATAGACTAGATTACGTTAGAGTGGTAGGCTACGTATACATAATTAGCCTATAGTCAGCGATTGTTGCTAACCTTCTCTGTCTGCCATTTGTACAACTGATCCTTTCGTCAGCAAGTATTCGCACAGAGCAGTGTGTCCATTCTCAGCCGCCATCATCAAAGCAGTCCTACAATCAAAACATCGTGTGTATTGTATAATTACATTTCAACTGTATACTTAGAACCCCATCATACATTGCAAGATCAGTGTAAGTCCATTTCAACCTACATTACAGACCCATCATACATTACAAGATCTTCCTTCCATTTTCCCCTGCATGGATTCAACTGGACTTTTCTTTACAACGGCGCTATATAACGCATTGAATTTCTTCAGCGACTGACTGACTTACTCGCCTGAAACTATTATCATTCAATGACTTCCTTAACGCAATTATAAAACGGACAAAATTTCCATGCAACGCCCTTGTAAAGGCATGGTCCTTTAACCCTTTTTACGGCGCCATATAAATTGACCTAATTATTATTATTATAACTTCTAATGTAGTAACTTCTAATGCACGATGTATCCGGCGATGGTGCTACGAAAATCGTAATTAGGACAAAAGTAGTAATTAGGTCTAAAGTAGCAATTAGGTCAAAAGTCGTAAATAGGTCAAAAGTAGTAATAAGGTAAAAAGTCGCATTTATGTCGGAAGTCGTAATCAGGTAAGAATGGCAATTAGGTCAGAAGTCGTAATTAGGTCAAAAGTCGTAATTAGGTCAACATCAAGAATATCCGTTTGCATAATTTAGCCTAATAACAAAGAGACAGGAAGTGTAATGTAAGCTTATGATATTATGGTGGATGTGGAATTAATTATTGGAGAGAGAGGTGAGTGCTAAGAGTTGAGATCGATCGATCAAGGATGACTTCTGTGTCGTCTCTCACCTGTTCTGGTTGTCTGTGTCGTTGATATCTGCTCCATTCTCAAGAAGAATCCTGCAGACAGTCGCCTGACCTCTGGCGGCAGCCAAGGACAAAGGACCGACACCCTTCTGCAATCATTCAATCCATGCTGCAGTCCATTGCATTCCAGTCACACTTCAATGCATTAGGCTACAGTGGTGCTTATAATTACGCACTATAGTTAAACTTCACAGTATACCAGAATGCATTGCGATGCACTTTAAGTATCTTTCAATCTATCTGTTGGTGTACTTGATTCTATACAACCATACTTAAATGCAACTCACTCAGTGAACAGCAACGGCACAAAGGTGCATTCCAGATTAGACTTAATAATTTAAACGAGAGTATATACTAGAGATTAGATTAGAATAGACTAGAGATTAGATTGTATCGTATTAGATTAGATTAGATTAGATTAGATTAAATGCACTGATAAGTGTTCAGTTTACTCCATAGACTCCAGTTGCAATTTGTTACGATGGCCAGAGTGCACTCAAGTAATCTAACATAGAATCGTTCACTACACGTAATTAATAATTGTACTTGAATGTCTAGGCCTACACATCAGTTCTCTCAGCCACTCTAACTCCTCCTCTGCAATCCCTCTTTCCCGCTTCGATATCGGTCCATCGGCTGACCCCTCCCTCTCTACGTCCCTCCCTGAGGCTCCCTCTCTCCCTCCCTTCCTTCCTCCTCTTTCCTTCTCTGCCTACCTTGTCCTTGAGGTAGACAGGAGCTGCCTTCGCAAGCAGCAGTTGAATGCATCCGAGATGTCCACCAACGCAAGCGTGATGCAGAACGGACCAACTGTCGTGATCGACGACCAAAACGTCTGCACCCGACTTAAAAGAAAGCACACATTATTATTTTTCGACATTCATCACTTGATATATCTATGGCTACTCAATACGACAGACAGATAGACAGACAGTGAGACAGATAGACAGACAGACAGACAGATTGGCGGACAGTGAAACAGATAGGCAGACAGACAGATAGGCAGACAGACAGATATGCAGACAGATATGCAGACAGACAGATAGGCAGACAGTGAGACAGATAGGCAGACAGACAGATAGGCAGACAGTGAGACAGATAGACAGACAGACATAAAGGCAGATAGGCAGACAGTGAGACAGATAAACAGATAGACATACAGACAGATAGACAGATAGGCAGACAGACAGACATATAGACAGTTAGACAGACAGACAGATAGGCAGACAGTGAGACAGATATAGCCAGACAGATAGACAGACAGAGACGGCAGTGGTGGCGCTGGACTTTTTTTACCCAGGTCCGTCAAACAAGAAGTCCGCGCAGAGGACAATAATAATTAAAATTATATTATGTCCTAAAATAGAATCTTGACCTCATGTCAAGATTGTGTCAGAGAGCAACAGCGAAGGGTACAGAGGCTTTTTTAGACTTGCCATCAGAGAATTCAGACCTTAACGGAATCACTGCTTGCCATGCTGTAACGACGCTGCTGCTGACAGACGAAAAATGAATAGACAGAACTCTTTACTAACTTCGATCAGATTCTGATGGATCAGTGATTCGGAAGAAGACAAAGCAAAATAGAACGAAGAGGAAGAATATGATGATGAAGATGATGATGAAGATGAAGATGATGATGAAGATGATGAAGACGATGACGATGACGAAGACGGTGACGGTGACGATGACGATGACGATGATGATGATGACGTTGACTGTGATGTGTTGAACTCTGACCTCGAGTAGTTTCTTCGTGACGTCATATCTGGCATTATGAACGGCGCAGTGGATGGCGGTTCTTCCTAGAGACAATAAACACCAACGAAACAACAGGATGTGAGAGAAGAACAAAGGCAGTTCAAGAGGCATTGTCTAAGGAACCAGTCACGCATCACTGACCATCCACTTTCTGCACTTTAAACACGCAAACAGACACACACAGACAGTGACAGAGAAACAGGGACAGACAGATAGACATACGCTTGCATAGACATATATAATAGGCAAGCAACGAGATGTAGAGATAGAGAGACGGAGACAAGAGAGAGACAGACACGGACAAAGAGAGAGAGAGAGACTGCTAGAGACAGAGAGACAGACAGACGGATAAAGAGCGTCCATATGTTATACCGAGGAGGTCCTTTGTGTTGACGGTTCCACTTCCGTTTCGTAGCATCAGCTCCACGAGATCCCTTCTTCCGTCTAACGACGCTTGATGGAAGCTGGAAAAGAGAGGAAACGATCTTAATTATTATGAGACAAAGACTTAGACTTATAGACAATAGACAAGCATCGTCATCTATAGTCACCTATCGTCAATGAGTCGCGTTATTGCATGAGCATGTTCTTCTTGAAACATCGTCGTCATCATCGTCGTCGTCATCGCTGTCATCATCGTCATCGCTATGATAATGATGAAGATGGGGAACGGACATTTCCCCCCTGGACATTTCCCCCCCGGACATTCCCCCCCCCGGACATTTCCCCCTGGACGTTTCCCCCCCTACCCTAGGACATTTCCCCCCCCCCCCGTATGCGGAAACCATTGCTTTTATCGTCTTCAACAATTTAAACCAGAATATTTTCATCAATCCAGCTTCCATTTAAGCAAGAATATTATCACCAATCCAGCTTCCATTTAAGCATGAATATTTTCATCAATCCAGCTTCCATTTAAGCAAGAATATTTTCATCAATCCAGCTTCCATTTAAGCAAGAATATTATCATCAATCCAGCTCCAATTCAAGCAAGAATATTTTCATTAATCCAGCTTCCATTTAAGCAAGAATATTTTCATCAATCCAGCTTCCATTTAAGCAAGAATATTATCATCAATCCAGCTTCCATTTAAGCATGAATATTTTCATCAATCCAGCTCCAATTTAGACAAGAATATTTTCATCAATCCAGCTCCAAGTTAAACCCCGTATGCATCAATACAATACAAAGCGTTGGATAAACTGTTTAATGACCAATTTGAAATATTTCAACCATATTTAGAAGAACGTAGAACGGGGGGGGGAAATGTCCGGGGGGGAAATGTCCTAGTCGAAATCGGGGGGGGGGAAACGTCCAGGGGGGGAAATGTCCAGGGGGGGAAACGTCCGGGGGGGAAATGTCCAGGGGGGGAAATGTCCTACACCCGATGAAGATGATGATGAAGATGGTGGTGTGATAAACATCATCATCGTCGTCTTCGTCGTCGTCGTCGTTGTCGTCTTCGTCTTCGTCGTTGTCGTCGTCTTCGTCGTCTTCGTCATCATCACTATCATCATCATCATCATCATCATCATCATTTTTTAAATTACGCTATAAGTAGACCTGTGATCAATTCAGCCGAAATCACCAAAAATCACTAAAACACCAACAGGTTGCAAGTGCATGTACGTGAGTGCCGATATTCGTAAATATATGTATATAATATTATATATGCAACTGCTATGCATGTATATATGTACATGTATGTAGTGAGAGAGGCACAGACACACACAGAGACAGACAGATAGACGGAGGCAGACAGATGCGTCTGGCATAATCGTTTGTCTCATGTTTCAATATTGTTTTACAATTCGAACGCGTTAAAACCTGGCAGCAGCGAAAATCAGGAATGCCACCGACATTCCTACATCTCCGTAACCCAGTCATCCTCTCCTCCTTCTCCTTCTCCTTCTCCTTCTCCTTCTCCTTCCCCCTCTCCTCCCTGTCCTCTTTCTCCTCAGGTCATGGTCCTAAATCCGTCCGCTCTAGGCACATGTGAAGGTCCGCTCGTATGTTTATATAATAATTATTTATGCGAAATTCAATTTGCGTTGGGTGCTTTCCAAAAGTAGGTTGGAGAGAGTTGGACTCCGATAATATCGAAGCACGAGAGTTGCGAGGGCATGCTACGGGAGCTCCGATAATGCTCATCTAATCTGTCGAAATCGTGGCCATTTCGATTTCCTAATATTGCTATGTTGTTCTTTCTGTGATTAAATCAAAACCTAACTAAACTACTTGCAAATCTATTCCGAACGATTAGTTGCATGCAATTTATTCTTCTTCTTCTTCTTCTTCATCTTCTTCTTCTTCTTCTTCTTTCTTCTCATCCATCAGTTTCCTGACGATGAGGCCCTTATCAAGTTTCTCCACAGTCTTCTGTCTCTGATAGTTTCACCCACAAAGGTCAAGTTCGTGTTTTTACTTTTCAAATCTTCTTTGATATTGTCCATCCATGTTTTTCGTTGTCTCCCTCTAGGCCTTATCCTCTCTCCTTCGACTATCGATGCAAGGCCGCGATTGGTAAATATTTGCAATCTAGCCTATTGCGCTTGAATTAACTGACAAGGCTTCTGCACAGTAACTGTTCTTAATACAAATAGCGATCGTCAGTGTAGTAGACCTACATGTAAATAATAATATTCATCTAGTTCTAAAGTGGTTCATCTGCCTTCTTTGTACAGTCAACGATGAACCACTTTAGAACTAGATGAGCCTAATCATCGCGCGTTCCACTACTCGCCGTCCAGTTCTTGCAAATCTTCGCTCGAGGTGCTCAGAGTATTATTTAGAATACGACAGTTGAAACCAGGTGACTCTATAGATGGATCATCGCTAAACTCAGACGCATATATTATTCTGTGTCAGTGTTAAACTAGTTTCCCCCTGCTTGGGGAGGGGAAATTCAGGTTTCGGGGTGACTGTCCGTTTTGAGCGGATTGGCAACCGCTGAGGAGTCAGACACTGACGACATCTTTTGACCGGTCATTTTTTTCTGACGACATTTTTTTCTTTGGTCTTTCAAAATAAATTCGGATAAAGATAGTGAATTGTAAATTCCATACTTTTAAATCTGATGATCTTTTTAATGTTTCAATTAAATTTCATAAAAATATTAATTTCTATGCTTTTATATCGGAGACCTTTTAAAATCTTTCTTTTCGAATTTCCCCCAAACACACAATTTTGCATATTGCTGCATGTGAACACGGCCTGTCCGGTTTTCTGGGGATTGGGGGAATCCTGTAGGCCTATCTACAATAATTTTCTGGGGGATATTAACCATGCGCATTTTATCAACAGCTCAAGATTTCTCTGGGGATGTCATTCGTGGGAGAACTTCTCTACTCCCTCCCCAGAGACGTCTAGATTAAACTGGTTTATAGCGATATTTTATTGAAATTGAAATAAAAAACATCACATCAGTCAGCAAAACAACCGCATGAGATGATATTAGAAAAGCCAGTTTTTAGATGTCGTCGAATTTAACTGAGTTACACGATTATTATTATTATGCAACGATGCAAACGAAACCTTTTTAGACGCCTTAAATTCTAAAACATCGCCAGGTTCAGGAAAATGGTCTATGCGTTTCCAATGGAGTCAGACTGGGAAAGGCCTACGCCAGGACGCACGCGCAAACACGAAGGCTTCGGTTGGCCATTGCAACCAACAGTGCAGGAGCTATAATGTATATTATTATTATATATTATTATACGAGTCAGCGGGAGCGGGAGCTAGTGGACGTACAGTGCGCTCTTCTCTTCATCTTTCCTTATTCTTTCCGTCTCTACAATCTGGATAACTCTAACTTTCTTCTGGAACACTCTTCTCCATCCGGTGAGTTCGTTCCATTATTTTTTGCTTCATCTCATTCACGATCCTCCACATTATTCATTCCGCATCATTCATCCTTTGTCTAACTTCTCATCTCATTATAGCCAGCCATTATTCCCTCCATCTTCATAAGCCCAGCATGAATCTGTCAATCATACTCCTTCTGGTCTCATTAAGGATCCAAACTGCTCACTTTATCCAGTTTCACCCCTCCAGCCTCTCACTGACCTACATACCGTTCTCACCCCGGCATCTTAACCCCGCCCACTTTTTGACCGCAACGCAACAGCATGGTTACATGACCCACATTCCTCTTCCCTTTTTCTTAACAATTGGCCGCAAAAGACAACCTCAGCACCAGATTCACAATAGTTTCGTCTTTATCTTAATTCTTCTTTCTGGCGACATACATGTAAATCCAGGCCCAATCAATATGTGTTCCGCCTCTCACTCTCCCCCGCATACACCCTCTTCTGTTGCTACTACCACTCCTGCTGCCGTTGCTGTTGCTGCTGCTGCTCCTCCACCACCTCCTCCTCTTCAGCCTAACTGTCATTCTACTGCTGCTGCGGCGTCTATCGCTACCTCTCCTCCTCCTCCTCCTCCTCCTCCTCCTCCTCTTCCTCTTCCACTATCTCCTCCTCCTCCTCCTTCTCCTCCTCCTTCTCCTCCTACACAAGACAATGACAAAAACAAATTTCTACTATGTTCTCTAAATATGCGATCACTGCTTCATCCATCACACGCTGCTGAATTAAACGACTTGGCTCTTTCTGCTCATCCTCCCGATCTATTTGCTTTAACCGAAACATGGTTCAATTCAGGCACAACACATGCTCAGTATCAAGATTCTATTCCCTCTGGTTACCACTTGTACAGCACCCCTCGTCCCTCAAAATCGACAACCGACCGGAATACCACAGGTGGAGGGATTGCATTTCTAACCCGAGAACCTTCCACTGTCCTTGACTCACCTGGCTACTGTTTCAAATCTTTCGAATGCGCCTCAATTACTCTCAAACTCCCGAACTCAATCCTAACCATCTTCAATGTCTACCGTCCTCCCTCCTCCTCCTCATACTCTAAACCTAACTCTGTCTTCTTGCAAGAATTTACCACCTTACTCTCCATTGCTGCCACAACTCCTCATGAATTCTTGATAACAGGGGATTTCAACATACATGTTGACGATCTATCGAACTCACTTGCTTCTGACTTCCTCACGCTCTTGTCATCTACTAATCTGGTCCAACACGTCAACTTTCCCACCCACTCTCACAACCACACACTTGACCTCATCATCACATCATCTCTCTCAAGGCTATCGCCAAACATCTATTTCTCTTTTGATACTCCTTCTGACCATTACCCCATTTTCACACAACTTAACATACTGCCTACTCCACGCCCTGATCCCGTCTCTCATTCTTTCCGCCGCATCAGTTCCATAAACATAGAAGCCTTCAAGCACGATCTTGCCTCTTCAGACCTCATTCTAAATCCTCCATTCTCTCTCGATGACCTTCTGTCATCCTACAACACCACTCTCTCCATGATTCTTGACAAACACGCTCCTACTATTACCAAATCTGGTTCTCACTCTAACAACCCTTGGTATAACTCCTATCTCCAGGCCTTCAAATCTTTCCGTCGACGCCTTGAGCGTACTTACAAACGAACCCATGACCCTGAACTCCTCTCTGCTCTAAAAGCTGCTACAAACAAATACCATCACCTTCTGGCAATGGCCAAGAAGAGGTTTTACTCCTCACTAGTTCAATCCCGATCTTGTAACCCTCGTCTTCTCTGGAAAACGGTAAACCAACTCCTACATCGGAACTCCTCTAGCCCACTTCCAAACTCTCTACCATCTTCTTCAATCGCTGACTCATTTTGTTCGTTCTTCTCAGGCAAAGTAACTACTATCCGTCTCTCTCTGCAATCACTCCTCTCAAAATCTACCATCGATTCACCTGCAGATACACCCTCCTCCACTCACGACCTTCCGTCTTCCCAACCTCAATCATCACTATCTGCCTTTAACCCAACATCAGAGTCTGAAGTGTCCAATTTACTACAATCTCTCCCAAACAAGCAGTGCGAACTCGACCCTATACCTACCTCCCTACTGAAAGAGTGCGCATCTATCATTGTCCCCATCATCACAAAAATAATCAACCTCTCCTTATCCACTGGCAACTTTCCCCTCCTCTTCAAACATTCTTTGGTAACTCCACTTCTAAAAAAACCATCACTTGATAAGGAAATCCTTTCAAATTATCGTCCTGTTTCTAACCTTTCCTTCATCTCTAAACTAACAGAACGTGTCGTACTCTCTCGGATCAATGACTACTTGACTTCCAATTCACTCCTCAACCCAAACCAGTCCGGCTTTACTAAAAAGCACTCAACCGAAACACTTCTCACTTCCCTCTACAATAAACTTGTCTCTGCCATTTCTCATCAACAAGTCTCCTGCCTTTGCCTCCTTGATGTTTCTGCAGCCTTTGACACCATCGACCACAACATACTACTCCAAAGACTTTCTTCCTGGTTTGGCTTTACCGACACTGCTCTTCTTTGGATTCAGTCTTATCTCTCATCACGCACTTTCTCAGTCAAAACACTTGAAACATCATCTCAATCATGCCCTCTTACCTGTGGTGTTCCGCAAGGTTCTGTCCTCGGGCCCCTCTTGTTCATCCTCTACACCACTCCACTCAGTTCACTCATAAAAGCATCCACAGTCGACCATCATCTATATGCTGACGACACCCAACTATTCATCTCTTTCTCTCCAAGCAGCTTCTCTGACTCCATAGATACTCTTCTCTCTGTGGTCACCCAAATCACCTCTTGGATGACCTCAAATCTCCTCTGCCTTAACCCCTCCAAGACAGAATTCATACTAATTGGCCTCAGAGAACAACTCAAGAAAATTCCTGATCCCTCTATTTCCTTCAACAATGACTCTTCTTCCAACCACACTTTCTCCGCAAATTCTCCTGTCCGAAACCTCGGTGTAATCTTTGACCAGCATCTCAACTTCTCCGACCACATAACCCAACTTTCCCGCACTTGTTTCATGCACATACGAGATCTCCGCAGAATCCGACCTATGCTCGACTTTAAAACTGCATCCACAATAGCCACATCCATAGTTCATGCGAAACTTGATTACTGCAACTCTCTCTTCCTAAACATTGATATAACCCAAATTAATCGCCTCCAAGCTATCCAGAATGCCCTTGCTCGTGCAGTGACGAAAACCCCCAAACGTCACCACATCACTCCTGTTCTGAAATCACTTCACTGGCTCAAAATACCTGAACGCATCGAATACAAAGTCCTCTCACTCACTTACAATACACTTCAATCATCCCAGCCGTTCTACCTTCGTCAGTTGTTCACCATCCAGCCACCTCGTTCAACACGCTCCTCATCCTCCATTACCCTGCTTCGCCCTTCCATCACTTCATCACTGAAATTCGCAAACCGCTCCATAGCCATTGCCGTTCCACCTCTCTGGAACAAACTTCCGCCAGCACTTCGGCAAACTTCCGACCCATCATACGAACTCACCAAAACTCCACCTCTCGCTATCTCCCCACAGGTCTTTCACTCAAAACTGAAAACATTGCTCTTTCAAAAATCCTATCCTGATTCTTCCTCTTCTACTCACATCCCCCGTCACTTCAACTCTAAACATCACCCACCTTAGCTGTCCATCTATCTGCCTGCCTGACTCTCTGGACTTGACCCGCTGCCTACCGATTTTGTTTTGATTGAGCGCCTGTGAATAAGCTGGTTCCCGCGACTTGGCTTTTGTGGGCGCTGTAGAAGTCCCGAGATTACGATTACGATTACGATTATATGGTGGATAATTATTGGTTGAAACTGGGTCGATATAGATGTATGCCATTGATTCTGCTCAATCTGGGCCTTGATCTGTCAATAAAATAATTATAGTTATATATGTATATATACACATGCATATTTAAGCAATATATATATATACAGTATATATAGTTTATATATGTGTGCGTATTGAATAGAATATATATATATATATTGTATCATGTCCATTTATTATGTACAAAAGATGAATTATGCATGTATTTATACTTGTACATAATATATATATATATATATTTTGAGCCGCATATGTAACGGATATTGTAGGTCCAGGAGGTCAGAGGGCAAAGGTCAGAGTTCACCTCGAGGCTTTCATTATTTTCAATGAACATAAAATATTCAATTGACACGCGACGATATATTATAACAGCAGAACGAGAGACTGTCGAGACACGTCGTATGCCAAACAGATATAATCTCTAGTATACAATGTTTATTTTTATATATTCATAATATATATTACATATATATTACATTATTTTACATTATATATATATATATATATATATATATGAGATGTGAAATGCTAATCCACTGGCCAAATCTATCTAACCCAGAGAGATTTATTCTGTATATATAGGCTGTATATATATATATATATATATATATATATATATATATATATATACACCTTTAGCTTAGCCATCCATCAACACTTCAATTAAAACAACCACACATGCATTCATCCAACCAACCACTATCCCATTAATACATCATTCCATTCATTCATTCACATCTTCATTCATTGATCCCTCCATCCCTCCATCCATCCCTCAATCCATATACTCATCAATCAATCCATTTATTCACCCATCCATCCACCCGCTTTATATCCATTCATCAATATATTCATCCATCCACCCATCCATCCGGCTATCCATCTATCCATCCACCCACTCATCCACCAGATTTCCCATCCATTCATCAACCCGTTCATCTATTCATTCGCCCGTACATCCATCCATCTATTCAACCATCCAATATTACATCATTTGATCCATCCATCCACCTATCCATCCACCCATTACATACCTCCTTCCCTCCATCTGCCTATTCATCCATTCATCCGTTATTTAAATCCTGATTGACTGATATATAATAAGGCCACACACGTACGCTGTGATCTGTTTGTTGGGATCAATCTTGAACGGACTGATCTGTTTCTTCGTGACCAGATGCTGTACACGATCCGTTTGTCCTTTCTCGACGGCCAACATCAGCTTCTCATCGCGTTTGTTCCAATCGGACAGCTGTACAGAAAGCAAAGAACACGAAACTATAATTATCAGAAGACTCAACATAAATGAAGAGAAGTTGCAGCAGGAGGAGGAGGAGAATCAGGACGAAAGGGAATGAAGGAGGAGGATCATCGGAAGTGGATGAGGAAGCTTAGAAGGAAGACTGGAACGAAGGTTTCATTTGGAGGATGGGAGGAGAATGAGGAAGACGAGGAAGATGGCTGAGAAGAAGAAGAAGAAGAAGAAGAAGAAGAAGAAGAAGAAGAAGAAGAAGAAGAAGAAGAAGAAGAAGAAGAATGGCAAGAAGGTATCATTGGTTTTAAGAGAAGCTCGCCAAACGAAATAAAAGCTTTATTCCATTTCAGATTTTCTAAAATAATACTGTTCATGATCTCACGATTCCGTATCATTCTCCTCCGTCTCCTCCCCTCCTCCTCCTTCTCCTTCTCCGTCTTCTCCTCCTCCTCCGTCTTCTCCTCCTCCGTCTCCTCCTCCTCCTCTGTCTCCTTCTCCTCCGTCTCCTCCTCCTCCTCTGTCTCCTTCTCCTCCATTTCCTCCGTCTCCTCCTCCTCCTCTCCTCCTCTCCTCCTCTCCTCCCCTTCTTCTCATTTTCATTCACTGATTCTAGCTACACTTAAAGAATGGCTGAGAGAGAGAAGGAAGAGGAGGAGGAGGAGAAGGAGGAGGAGGAGGGAGAGTGAGTGGCGCCCATGATGATGGTCCCTCCATCCGCCTAATGAGTCTCCAACTGGGGCAAGTAATGCATGGGGACCGGTGAGCGATCAAAGGCAAACGACCCACGGGGAAGGGGCAAGCTGGTTGGGGGTAGTTTGGTCGTATTTGACATTGGTCTAATTTAAATGTTTACTAAACAACGGGCGATAGAGGCGCCACCTAGGTGAAGTGGCGAGAATCGTAAGCAGTATTTGTACACATAAATAGATCACCCTAACCAAGAAAAAGATTAGAAACTGTCTACCAGCCTAACCATCTGTCTGCCTGTATGTCTGTCTGTATGTGTGTCTGTCTGTCGGTCTGTACGTCTGCAATAGACTGGCAATAGAAGCAGTTGACGCCTCTATTAATGAAACCACGTGTGAAGAATTATAAAACCTGCCAAGAATTTACCTCCTTCTCTCCTTCCTTCTCTCCTTCCTTCTCTCCGTCCTTCCCTCCATTCAATCATTTCAACCCAACTTCTTCTGTACATACAATTCCCTCACCCAAACGATTCCCTCCTCCCCCACCTGCCCATCACTCCATCCACCCTCTTTCCACCCCACCACTTTCGCCCAACTCCAGCTGCCAAGTGATACCCTTTCGCTACCCCTCTCTCATTTCAGCTACCACCACACACACTCAAATAAAATTGACTTCTCCATGACCTGCCAGGGCTTGTGGTTGATACCATCGACGCTGTTGCTAGGGTAAATAAATACCCTAACACCCGTTCAATACTTTCGGGTGGCATGCAGGAGAGATGACGTAATCTCGTGAGACAGTGATGACTCATTTTCCATAGTCACTCTCATTTAAATGAGTCACGTGATGGATGCCATTCCACTGTGATTAGTAATCCACTTCCGCTTAAACTCAGTCAGTTAATTGATGAATATAAAACATCGTAATGAGGGATGGGGAAAGCAAAGTTACATCATTCGCCTGTGGCCTTTTCAAGAGGCGCTAAATAAATAATGAATGAATCACTCGATATCTGAATGGTCGTTTATGGTCACTCAATCACCCAACTGACCAATGATCATCGGCCAACAAAAAAAGAATTGGCGTCAATCTTGTTGTCAATTTTATAGAAGGAATAAACGCCAAAGTTTTTCTTCTCTATCGTCAACCCCGCTTTCTGTTTTTTTTCTCATTTAACGGATATATATTTTGAAATTATATCTCCAATCGATTCTGACTTTTATTGTGGTTTTACTCTGAATGTTTAGATGACGATCATTGATATCTTAGACTTTATACAATGTAGATAAATACAATGTAGATAACTTTGCTAGAGTAGTCATCTTGTTAGATTAGGCTACCCTTTACAGCCACATTTCCACTTGCTCGTACTGTAACCTGAACTTTTCAGAATAAAAAATAAGCAAAGGTGAAAGGAACCTCGTTTCTTTCTGTTACTTCTAATAACTCAAACTGATTATAATTATCACGAAATATGGAAAATTAAGGAAAGAAACTGGAATTCTCTCCACTTTCCAGACCAAAGTTCCAACCCAGATGCTTTGGTGGTGGTGGTGGTGGTGGTGGTGGTGGTGGTGGTAAGGTGGCGGTGAAACCCAGAAAACTCTAGCGATGCCAGGCAGCTGGGTGCCACCTCTTTCGCCAGAGCTATTAAAACGTAGGTCATAGGTCAACCCGGTGACGTCAGAGGTGGAACGAAATTCCAATTAGGAAAAGTCTCCAGCGTGTACTACAATGTTAATCCACACACAGACACCCCACACACACACACAGCACCCACATGTTCACACACACACGCACGTATACACACACGCACACACACCACTCATATGTGCACAATCTTTACGTACAGTCGTACACGTGTAAACATCAAAGGAGTCGTACGGATTCGAGTAATTAAATGAATTTGTGCACAGATATGCAAATGAATTGCATACTAATTAGCTGTTTGTTAATCAACTTTCGTCAGAGGAGTAACGGTAGAAATGACAGGTGCACTCCACCCATCCTTCCCTTCACCATTCCTTCTTTCATTCCGTTTTCTGCTTCTCTCTTGCCAACCATGGAATTTCCTTTGCTCACGCTCAAGATAAGGAAAACAATGTCCTTTCACTGCAGGCTAAATTTATTGTACAAATAAATTAGTAGTTTCATCAGTTCGTTACTGTTCGTACACTACACACAACGCTCTTAGTGAAAATGCGGATAGCAATTGGTATATTAAAGAATATTCTTATCTTATCTTATCCTTCGTTCGTTCGTTCGTTCATTCGTTCATTCATTCATTAATTCGTTCATTCGTTCATTCATTCATTCGTTCATTCATTAATTCGTTCATTCGTTCATTCATTCATTCATTAATTCGTTCATTCGTTCATTCGTTCATTCGTTCATTCATTCATTCGTTCATTCATTCATTCGTTCCTTCATTCCTTCGTTCATTCATTAATTCGTTCATTCGTTCATTCATTCATTTATTCATTTGTTCATTCATTCATTCGTTCATTCATTCATTCATTCGTTAGCTCGTTTATTCATTCATTTGTTCATTCGTTCGTTCGTTCACCCATTCATTCATTTGTTCATTCATTAATTCGTTCATTCGTTCATTCATTCATTTATTCATTTGTTCCTTCATTCGTTCATTCATTCATTCGTTCATTCATTCATTCGTTCATTCATTCATTCATTCGTTAGCTCGTTTATTCATTCATTTGTTCATTCGTTCGCTCGCTCGCTCGCTCACTCACTCATTCGTTCATTCTTTCATTCATTCATTCATTCATACCTCATCTTCCTCTCTTCTTTCAGTCGGTGAGTCAGTAACACTTAGTCATTAGTCATTAGTCATTAGTTAGTCACTATTGACTTAATTGATATTCATCAACTCATTCCCTTAGTCGTTCATTTATTTATTTATTCATTCATAGTAGTAGTGAATACTACTTCTACAACTACAATTACAGCAATGACAAAAGGAACAGCTGCAACCGCCACCCAATCGCCACTACTACTACAGCTGCTGCTGCTACTGCTGCTATTACAATTGCTGGTATAGGCCTACTTTATTTCTATTAGGCCTACTGTAGGCTATATCTAATGTTGTAATTATTTTCTTTACCAGTAACTTCTAACGGGTCTATAATATTAATAAACATGGCATCTAGCCTACTGATGGCATGTATACCAAACCAGGTCGTATACTCGGAGTCTCTCGTTTGAAAATAGAAAGCAATGCAAAAAATCGATCGCACAGGATTGATTAAAAGTGAACGAAGTGACATAATACTTTGCTGCTGCGTTTGTGTACACAGCGAATTTTGGATTCTTATTCTGACTATTAATGATTATAGGTGTATACTTCTCACCTAATAAAAGAGAAACTGAAATCAATTCGTTTATAGAGATAGAAACGACAACTTCATCTTTTAGTGGCTACTGCATGGTTGTTGGGTGTCGCCCTCCTCTTTAATCCATCAGTGGGACTGGCATCACAATTTATATTGAAAGGATCATATGATGAAGATCAGAGCAATTTATTATACTTACGACGTATTTTCTTGGCGTCTTTTTGAATGGCAACATCGAGATAAACCAACGAACGAACGAAAGGAAAAACACTTCGACAACTTCTTCAATGTTGGTCATCCAATGGCTGTTGAATCCGCCTCTAACTTGGACATCGTCCTTCCCTCTCCCTTCCCTTTCCTTCCCTCGCTCCCTCCTTCGCTCCTTCCTTTCTTCTTTCACTCCTTCTCTTACCCCTGCCTATACGCTTTAATTCACTACCTCCCTCCCTTCCTCCTCAGACCTTCCTTCCTTCACTTTCTTTTTCCTTCACTTTTTTCTTCCGACCGACGAAAATGCAAATCCTAGGAGCGACGATGAGAGAGCGTGACAGCGATCCAACACGCAACCCAAAGAGACCAAAGAGACAGATCGACAACTGACTCTGATCGACTGACTGACTAACTGACTAAGTCTCTCTTGTTCAGCGAATTTCCAATTGAGGTCGTCAACGGCCGAGAATAGTAACCGCCAAGCAACGACGACGACGACGACGACGACGACGAGAGGATAAACGGAATAATAATCACTTGTTCTCTGCTCTACAGCCACCCCCACCCACCCCACCCCACCCCACCCACCCTCTGCTGCCCTCCGATCATCGCCCCTCTTCAGGCGATCGGCGCCTGCTCCGTGGGCTACGTCGACGGACCGACCGACGGACGGACGGGTGGACGGACGGGTGGACGGACGGGTGGAGGCGGCGGGCGGCGGGGCAGCGAAGGCCGCAGCCGGGCGGCGAGGAGACCGTCGTGTCGTTGGCCGGTGACGGTGAAGTTGGTGGCGGAGGAAAGTTTAATGAGATGCTGATCAACGCTGCCCGTTAATCCAACGCTGCGAATATAATATTATTAGCATTGAATTATTCACAGGTCGGTGTGTGTGTGTGTGTCGGTGTGTGTGTGTCGGTGTGTGTGTGTCGGTGTGTGTGTGTGTGTGTGTCGGTGTGTGTGTGTGTGTGTGTCGGTGTGTGTCACAGTGTGTGTCGGTTTGTGTGTGTGTCGGTGTGTGTGTGTGTGTCGGTGTGTGTCACAGTGTGTGTGTGTCGGTGTGTGTCGGTGTGTGTCACAGTGTGTGTGGGTGTGTCGGTGTGTGTGTGTCGTCCTGGTTCTTCAATGAACGTTGCCTGTAGCAGGGCGTTTTGGTTACATGGGGGATGAACAGGACGCCTAAGTCTATGTAGGCTCTCAACTTCGCCACCGTTTGTACTCTGACAGCGCCAGACCCAAGCCTGGAAATGCAGGAGGAGGGTGACACCAACCATCTTTGTTGTTATGGCAGTGTCGTTAAACACAGCAAGCCATGCGCATGTTGGCCCTCGCTTTGGTCTCACAGTTTGTAAGATGGACCTTCTAACTGGTTCGGTTGGCCTTCTAACTGGTTCGGTTGGTCTTCTAACTGCCTTGCATGGTGTCCCATATTAAACAGAATCAAGATGAACAAGTTGATTATGCAAAACATGCTTTTAGTAAATGTTTTTCACAATGTCGTAATCTCCAATCACCAACAATCAATAAATCAATCAACCAGTCAATCAATCAATAAATCAATCAGTCAATCAATCAATCAATCAATCAATCAATCAATCAATCAATCAATCAATCAATCAATCAATCAATCAATCAATCAATCAATCAATCAATCAATCAATCAATCAATCAACCTATCAATAAATAAATCAATCAATCAGTCAACTGTATATGTCACTCCTCCCATCATCCATCCAATGATGACGTCAACGATCATTATAATAACGTCATCATCATAATCACAATCATTGCCACCAACCTACAATCGTCAGCAGCAGCAGCAACATCAGGAAGGTGATGAATTACAATACTCATAGAATTGGCGATAGACGAAAATGCGCTCTATAGCATGTCGTGATTCGCACGTACATACATCATGCTCATAAAAAACAGGTGGTTACCATTTTCTGCTTATGCAAATGAGACGATCGTTTATATAGCGCACGTTCGGAGGTCATCGGCATCCGAAGTCAAATCGAACGGTCCAACAAAAATTATTCCTGCGAAAATCCGTCTAGCATCGAAGCACAGAAGAGAGACTTCACTCAACCAACTGTATATATATAATTATATATATATATACTATTTTATAACATATTGTACACGTAACCATATATATATATATATATATGTATATGTGTGTGTGTATATATATATATGTAATATCATAAAGACATATATGTATGTCAAATCTTCACATGTATATATATATATATATATATATATATACCTATTCATGTCGAGGTTTTATATAATGTATACTGCAGTCTGCATAACTCTGTGGAAGAATGCGTAACAAATTTAGCATAGGAGGAGGAGGAGGAGGAGGAGGAGGAGGAGGAGGAGGAGGAGGAGAAGGAGTAGGAGCAGAAGCAGGAGGAGCAGGAGGAGCAGGAGGAGGATGAGAAGAAGAAGGAGGAGGAGCAAGAGGACGAGGAGGACGAGGAAGAAGAGAAGGACGAGAAGGAGGAGCTGACAAGATGGCTGCATATATATATGGTCGTCGATTATCAAGTCTTCAATCATACAACTAGCTCCTCACTCTACACGCAACATGTATAATTATGTGCACAAACACACGACTTTTATACATATATTAATACATAATTATGCGTATATATATATATATGAATTGCAAGTTAGTATAGACTGTCTTATAAATTTTTATTAAAGTGCATGAGCAGCATGACATGATATATATATATATATATCATATATATCATATATATATATTTATATATATATATTTATATTTAAACCGACCGTGTCATGGATATTGAATCGATCATAGCTACAGCGTATATATAGTGATTGGAATTTCGTTGGTATATACTTTTATGAGAGTCGATTGTCATTAAGTTATAATGCATTCGATGAATGATGTACAAAGTGTCTCATTGTATCGTGTGGACACATTCATAGTACAGTTGGCCTGGATAATACAGATAGGTGTAAGAGGATACAGACATGTCTATCACTCTATATGATGTGACTTGTGGAAAGTAGATTCGAACTATCAAATTGATTGATGAGATGTGGTATGCAGTGAAGAGAGGAAGCGTGTATGAAAGAATAGGATCTGCAATGTCAAACACGCTTTTCATTTGGTTGGGGATTCAAGCGATGTGCGTGGCTGTGCCGCTACGAGTTGCCTATTGTTTCTTGTGTCCCTTGTACGTGGCAATCTACCGGAAGCCGTGATGACATTGCTACATGTAGGTCTCGATGACTTGCATAAATGTCTGGCTACTCCGCAACTGGTTGCATTCTGCCAGTGCCAGTCCAAAGCCTGGATAAAGGAGGAGGGCGACACAAATTATCTTTGAAATGATAGTTTCGCTAAACAGCAACAACCATAGATGGCTATATGACTTATGGCCATAAGAATTAATGGCTATAATAGGCTGGCCTCAATAGCTATATGTGGCTAGTATGGATGTTGGACATTTGTGCAACTTGTTTATTCTTGCCTGTAACTATAGAACGGAAGTTGTTAGGCTCAAGGGCGGATACAGAAATTGTCGAGGGGGGGCAAAGTCCTACGGAACTACTCATGGGGGGCCACGTCTACTTTCCGAGCAAAATAGCTGGTCAAAAATAAAGAAATTTCTAAATGTGGGGGCCATGGCCGGATTGCCCTCCCCCCTGGATCCACCCCTGGTTAGGCTAAGTATACCGTGGCATTTTAATGCAGTGACATTCTATTCGCTGAAAAGTTTAATCTGCCAATTGCATCCTGCAGTGCATGTAAAGTAAATGCTGCGTTTTGAAGCGCCTTTTTTATGCAACTCTTGAGCTCGTAATCGTAGGTGACGTGGATTTCGAGGGGTTCGCAAGATGTCGCTAATAAATGCTGGATGCACAGAAAAGTGAACATCACATACAACTCTATCCATTTAGGCTACTCCACAACATGTGTATAGCCTACGCGGTATTGAAACTGATGAGGTTTAAAGTCATAATATTCGTCATATTATAGGTCTTTAATGCATCTATAGCTGTAATGTAACGAAGGTATAGTTAAGAGTTATTATAAGATAAAACAATGTTATACAGAAGACTCACCTTCATCGTGTAGACGATCTTGATCATTGTTGTATCTCCGAAAATACGAAACGACACCAAAATAATGTCATTGACTATTCGACCAATCAGACGTCACCAGAGGGCCAGATGAAACCCGCTGTCTCTGCCTCTCTGTCTCTGTCTGTCTCTGTCCCTCTCTATCTCCTTCTAAGTCTGTGTCTATGTATCTGTCGTTGCTTCTGTGTCTAGAGCGGGCGATTCTCTTTCTGCCGCTTATAATTCGGTTGTCTGCCAAGATAATTCATGCCAAGCATCCAGAAAACTTACTCTGCTCTCATCATTCAGCTTCGGGCGAAACTGACCAAAAACAAGTCATAATATCGGTCCTCTGGCGGCTGCCACATGCAAATAGCTGCCGTCAAATTAGAATATTATGGCTGCTTATAATAATAAGTCGGCGACGATGTAAGAAATCTGTTGCTGTCTCCTTCCGAAACAATTCTTCGTTCTCATCTGTGTTCTTCGCAATCGAAACTGAGTGAGAGACAAGTCGCCGGTTTGCGGTATGTCAAGGATTGGCTAGGTATGTCAAGGTATGTCAAAGTATGTCACGGTATGTCTAAGTATGTCTAAGTATGTTTAGGTATGTCAAGAACCCAACGGGGTACATATTCAGACCATGCAGCTCATTCGTTTTCATAAAGAACAGTCTAAATAGGTTGATGATATTCACGAAGCCATTCCTTTAGGAATTGACTTGTCACCTCTGAATCTGCTACACTGCATACATATGCAGTTGTCTACCAACTGCTCTATCCAGATCTTTCTCAATGGTCGGTCAATCTAAGCTTGCTCAGAAGAGAGGCTATTCTAAAGCTGGGAGGGGTACTTCTGACTGGACCCAAGCATCTAAGTGGGCGTTTAATCGAAAGCCTTTGTTTGGTCGGTCCAAGGGGACTTCGCGTATTTAGACGTGGGCGTCTGACATCGTTGACCAGACCATATTATTATAAATTCCTCCCCCGAGGCAATTAACGGAATTGGCAACAAAGGGTTGGTTACAACCTGCGGACGCTAGTTGGGAATTGGTAGACCTATTCAGAAGAATGCAGAACTCGTATTAAATATATACATATATATAATATATATATATATATATGCCTGTGTATATAGCTATTACTTATATATATATATATATATCAATTGGTTGTATGCATAATTACATTCCCACCGTGCGACGATCTTATTGGCTATATATGAAATTGACATGGGCTTTCACAGCATGATACAACGAACCTGACAGAATATTGAAACGAATCGAACTGCGAGTGAAAACAATGGCACAAGATTAAGAAGAGGTTGTTAGACGATGTTACGAAACTCTTTTCATTCGTCAACCAATTTGTTTGCTCTCATACTTAGTCCTACAATTTCACAGCTGACGTTATTCAGACAACCAAACACAGCGGGCTTTCGAAGTATAGGCTATGTTTTTGATTCGCGTCATCTTCCATCAAATAATAATTATTTTAGCGAACAGTGAAGGGTTGATGACTTGGGCAGTTTGGACCAGTTCTTTAATGAGATTCCATTCAAACATTCCCAAACAATATCCTATTAACATGGTTAAATTTAGAGCCTTTTCTTCTACCAGAAAGTCGTTTAATAAGCGGCTGTTGAGAGGGTCGCCAGTGGATAATATGGGTGAAACATTTCTTTCACGTGCGATTTAATAATATTAATTATCATAGTTCAACACACGCCAGGAATAAATTTGCTTCGGTGATTATCTGACTAAATAGTTGGATTATGAATTAATTTTTGATTTAATTGTTCACATATCCGCCGTACACAATAAACCGTCCGTGTTGGAATTAGTAATGAAATTAAGAATCGCACCAAGAGGTAGAGTCGACGGAGAAATGAATGAGGGACAGAGAGCGCGAGGGACGGAAACTGACTAAAGGGTGAATAAATTTATGCCTAGGCACGTTCCTTTTGTTTCGATGTGTCAAAGAGAATTGTTCAAAGTTGAATGTTAAATTGTTAATGCAAACGTTTTGATTTAGCAATCATTGTACCGACATCCTCGTTTTCCAATGTAGGGAGAGTTGCCATGAATGGACCACCTAAGACAAACTTAGGTGTGCTGCATAAATGATACTGAATTTCCAAAAGGAAAGCACGCCATATGCTTGGTTGATTGTTCATCTATGTTATTAATAAGCAAAAGACAAAAAATATTCGTGGATTTATGAGGAATAAATAAACAAATAGGTACCCCTAAAAAGTCCAATCAAGGCAACCTGTTTCCTTGAATGGACCGCAAGGTGTCCTTGATTGGACCATTTGCCCTGAATGGGACACAATATTTTAAAGACGTTTTGAACAGGTAATTTTACCCAAAAAGCAAGGGAAACGTTTTAAAACTTTTAGTGTCTAACCATACAGTTAAAAATATCAATGCACAATTGCAGTAGCTGAAATCAACTGAATATATGACTGGCATAACCTCTGCCTGCAGACCAATTAGGAGTACTTTGCCATAATAACCAGCGCAGGTCTAAATATAGACTTTATATACCTCTATATAGTGAAATAATATGGCCTAGCTAATACTGGGAATAAATGATTGTGAAGTATTACATTAGTACTCGGTTAAATCTATTTGAGTATATCTAATACAAGAAGAATTGCGCGCAGTTCGCACAGAGGAACATTATCTTCATCTATAATAACAGTGTAGGCCTATTGCTTCAGAGCAACTGTTATGAAACTATTAAGCTTGCAACTGACATTTATTGCATATTTTGAAATTATTCGTTCTGTGCTTGTCAGAAGCATCGCCAAATCCCATGCCACACTGTCGACTGTTGTTCGATAAAACTTATGCCAAAAGAGGGTATTGTAATTGGTTAAAGAATCACAACAGGACATTGCAAGTACCGGTATCCTTAAATGGACCGTACCCAATAACATTGTAAGTACTGGTGTCCTTAAATGGACCGCACCCAAATTATCGGTCCAATTAAGGAGACTTAATGTGGTCCATTTCAGGCAACACGGACTACTTCTACTCACACTGTCATAGTTTAACAGGTGTCAGTCTCAGCGCTAAATCGAGTATTGTTGCTTAAACATGAAACATGGCTATGATCAAAACAAACGTGACTGCAATTTTGAAAGCTTGCCTAAATTGCCTACACTCATTGTCAGGTAGAGCAAAAATTAGATCAAAACTACGTGAAATATAGTTTTTACCGCAACTAAATAAATGTTTAGAATTCCGTAAAAATTATTGCGGCGGTACAATCAATATTCAATCGCGCACGAATACAACATTTGAAAACGAAGCAAAAAATGCGTCTAGGGTGTTAAATGGCTGCGGTCCAATTAAGGCAACGGTCCATTCTAGGCAACTCTCCCCTAGCCTATTGATTGGATTTCCTAATTTGACGCTTTATAATAATAATAATAATAATAATAATAATAATAATAATAATAATAATAATAATAATAATAATAATAATAATAGGCCTATTCGTTTATTCAAATTCAAATTTAGCGGCGAGCTCCTCTTGGCAGGCCTAGCTTAGCTACCCATTTACTTTTGGTACACTCTCGTAGTCAAAGTGTTAAGAGGGTTCTACGTCGTCAAAGGTACCGTCCTCGGTTCAATCGTCTTGATCATGTGTTACATCTATCACAACATTCAACCATTAAAACCATTTCACAGAATCATCCTATGCTAGCCACCGATCTCTGTCTACCCGATGAGCATCAAATCATACATTGCTCAGCATTAACAAAGCTAGTCGTATTTCAAACAGGCTGCTAATGATGTTTCGTGTATTCTGTTTGGTTAATATTACTTTTTTTATAAATGTGGTGTCAGAGAATTTATAAAGTTAAAGGAGGCTACTCCTGGCTTGGCCGAACAGGAGCGTTCCAGCACTTAGGCCATTAGTGTTAAGTTACCGAACCTGTTGTAGCCGACCTGCGTGTCGTGCGAAGCTGGCCGTATTTCGTATATATTGTACCTGTAATCGTTCTGCGGTGTGTCAGATTGAATTTGAATAAACGAATATTATTATTATTACTTACTTACTTACTTGTCAAAGCGTGAACCTCCATAAAATATGTAGTCCATGATAAAATCTTTTATTTATTATTTCGCAGTATATTATTTCGTGTATTATTGTGCGATCCTTTTGTCAATTTCTATGTTGTTGAAAGACAAAAGTAACTTTAAGCAATTTGAGGCGAAATTTGTTTAAAATAAAATAAAACTACTGTAATATTGTTAGATTAGAAACTTGTTGCTTTTGTCAGTATGGATAGCGGTCCAAATACAGGTGAGAATATTATTATTGTTTCTGTTTCATTTGTCATGTTTTCAGTATTTTAATATACATCATGAGGTATTACAGCTAATTGAGTACTCTATAAATGGTAATTGCAGCGTTAACTTCTATTGCGACAGTGTTTAATGCGGAAGGCTTCAACCAATGCTGCGTCCAAACCAATCCATTTTCGTTGTTGAACAGTTTTTTAAGATCTGATGATCTGATGAAGAAAGTCAGTTGGCCTCGTTGAATAATTGTTAAACTTTTTATGGCTTTCCAGAGTATCAATGTAAATTTAACGTTTGCTATTTATTAATGAACGAATTTGTTTATTGCACGCAAAGTCTTATGCTACAATCGTGAGACACAAGGTAGAGGGCAACAGGAGCCAGGATAAGCTAATAACTTATACTGCCCTGACCCGTCTTCCTTGATTATTATTCTTGCGTGCTTTCATTTTATATTTAATTGGAACTTAACTGTTAATAATAATAATAATTGTGATGATCATTATAATTATAATAATAATGATAATTATAATAATGGTGATAATAATCTGTGTTGTTGTTTGGTTGTTGTTGTTGTCCAGTTGCTCTGGTAGAGAGCAACAGTCGACCTATGGATGTTGCTCTGGTCAACGCACAACGGACGAACAAAATGAACGACTGTACGGATATCGTAGAGTTGGCGAAAAGTATCCAGAAGGTAACAGAGTGTTGAATGAATTTACATTACATTACAATGGATTTCTACAATAACATTTCAATAATGCAAAACAAGCACATGAAGCATTGACCCAATGGATTAAATCCCAGATCTTTGGTTTCTGAGACGGACGCCTTGGTCACTTAGCTCTGTCGCAACCAGTAATGTATCAGCATTTGAGTTGAATGAATCAAATATTATAACATATATCGGAATTCACTTGAGCTGGGTTAATTCACTTCAGTTTCTGCAGCTATCGACTAAAACTCAGTTTTGAAATGGAACAAAATCTCTGTTTCAAAATTCAGTTGACGCCAAAATTTGAGTACAGCGATCGCCGATCATTATTGGTCATTATGTCATTATTAGTCATTGTGTCATTATTGGTCATTATGTCATTATTGGTCATGATGATATTAATTATAACTGAAAGAGGAGATGGTTGTTTTCCAATGCAGACGGTGTTGTTTTCTGTTGTTAGGCAGATGAATTTGTTCGTGCAACGGCAGGAGGCAAGTTGAACGTAATTGCAGAACAGATTCGGCATTTGCAGGAGCAGGCGAAGAAGGTGAAATCAACCGCAGCAAATTTCTCTCTTATTCTGAGAATTCACGATGTTGTAGATGACACAACATAGAACTGCCTCTAATCTTTTACTCGTATGCTATATTCACTGTGGTTTTTGCAGCATTTTGATCTAGCATGCCTTCAAGATTGCCTACTCAGGAGCGCTCCCAGCGGTTGAATAGGACAGTATTAGGAATTTTGAGAATTGAGGTAGAGAGACCAATAGACATTTGACGGAGTGCAGTAGGATCACATTCCACATCGCACGGCCAGCCATGGAAGCGATGCGGCGCTGCCTCATGAAATTGCAATCCACGAGCGGGGAGCAATAAGTTCTGCTTTTGCAGCTGAGCAGAGAGAGAGAGAGAGAGGGAGGGAGAGAGAGAGAGGGAGGAAGGGAGAGAGAGAGAGGGGAGGGGGAGAGAGAGAGAGAGGGAGAGAGAGATAGGGAGGGAGGAAGGGGGGGGGCGGGGAGAGAGAGAGCACCGGCGCTGGACGTGCGCGGTGGAGCAGCAGAGTTCCTGCAAGTCTAGGTTTTCTTCTAAAGGAGTGGAGTGCATTGAGCTCAATCGCTATGCAGTGTTGTGCATGTGAAGAGAAGACGGCAAGGAAGAGGACTCGTCACACATCATTATAATTATGCTGACATCATTATATGCTGAGGTTAAGAAAGTAAAAAGGTCCTTTTTAGCTGTACTGGGTCAGGAGCGCTTCTGAGTAGTCGCCTTGAAGGGGATCTGTTGAATTCCTCATAATAAATGAATGAATGAATGAGATGCTTTCATAACTTTAATTTGTAAATTGTAAAGACTTTTGTAGACATTGTTTCTTGGTTATTTGTTTCAAATGATCCTCCTCCCCCACATCCTCCTCTCCGCCTCCTCCTCTCAATCATTCTATGTCTAATGGCTTCATGGCTGTGGCAGTTTACCTGGGTTCTATGGCTTAGACCGGTCTCTCTAACCCTTCTACCATTCCATTATCTGGCCATAATACATATTACATAATATAGATGCTATTTAGAAACGTCATCTTCATATAGTTTACATTTACGTCTCAATTCTTAATACCGGCGACACCTGGTGAATGAATTGAATATTAATAACCGCAGTCACCTGGTGAATGAAAGTATTACTATAATTTCATTGTTCATTGCTCTAGCTACACTACGTATAACTATAATAAAAGATTACTTACTTAGTACTTAGTCCTTGCTGTGCATGCCTGCACATCTCCTCCACTCCTCTCTTTCCATCGCCAGTTTCTCCGCCTCCTCCCATGTCAGCTATATAAAGATTATGTACATGCAAATACATACATAATTATACACATAAATATAAAATTATATGCATGTATATGTATATATATTTATGTATATGGATATCTGATGAATGAGTGATCATATATATATATATATATATATATATATATATAATTGTAAACTGAGTAGCGTATGATATTATGTCTTCTCCTCAGGTGTTGATGGAAGCATCTAGAGATGCTGATCTCCATCATGTGGCATGTAATCTCGTTAAGAAGCCAGGTACGACGTATCACCTGTACCGCCGTGCTCCTCCGTCCTCTGGACAGAAATACCTGTCCCTACTGTCTCCACAGGTGAGCACCTTCCCTCCTCTACCCTCATTCTCTCCTACCTCTCCATTCTCCATCCATTTCCTCTCCATCCATTTCCTCTCCATTTATTTCCTCTGGCCAATGTCTACATTCTTTCAATGGTATTTTCACCTAAGACAGGAAATTCCTTTGTTCAGTTCTGGCTCTTACTTCTCGGTCATGTGTTCATTGTGTTGTTGTTGGTAATGCGTTGTAGCATGTTGTCGTCCAATGAGAATGGTTGTTTCGTTGTTATTGTTGTTGTCATGCTTACAGTGCAACAACATGAGAAGAAGTGTCTCTAAAACACACGATCTTTGTTTTACCTTTCAAGAATAGCTTGTCAATGAGTTTTAGAGAAGTTATTCAATGACAATGGACAAAACTGACTCACACACACGTGCACCCACACACACACACACACACACACAGTCACACACACACACATTATAGACAGTTTACCTCTTAATATTCCATTTGAGGAGTCTATCTTTCTTTCTATGTCAATGAATGACGTCATGTTCTATTTTAGGAGTGGGTTGCTCATCGTGTACAATGACGTCATGTTCTATTTTAGGAGTGGGGTTCTTCCTGTCCGCACGAATTCCTCGGTAGTTACCATCTGGAGTTGGATATGTCATGGACTCCGCTGGAAGAGATGCAACGACGGATGGAAGAAAACGCCGTCGTCGACAAGATCCTTAAAGCGAACCCTCTTGCAATTATGAACTGACACTTTGTGCTGGGGTAGGAGTGGGGTGACCACAGAACAGGTTCTGAATGGGGAAATATTATTAGGGGTATTATGGGTAAAGTGACAAATGTAGGGGTATATTGGGGAATTATGGGTAGGGTGACAATCGATTCGACACTTGATATATGCTGCATTTTAAACCTTTTAAATCCTGTGTTTTTCCTCAATTCATCGAAGCTGATATTTGGAAACTGTCCTCGCAAATTATTACTTATTGTTAATCTGTTGTAAAATAGTGTAATTGTAATCGTACATTTATATAGCGCCTCTTCAAGAGAACTCCTCAGAGGCGCTCCCGACCTGACACCAAACCACAATTATTGTTAATAGTAACATCTAATCAGTTTATTGTTATTTTTTTCCATTGTATGAATGACTTCTTGTGAAGGAAGAAGCAAGTCAAATTTAGTAGCAGTAAAGATAGTGTTATCATTATTATTATTATTATTATTATTAACCGTTTTATTAACTTATTAGCATTGACCTTTTTGTTATTGTCAATCCTTATTAGCATTATTATTATTATTTTTGACATTATTATTTTAAAATTATCTTGTACATTATTTTTGTTAAATTTTTATTTTAAACATTTTATTATTATTTTTAAAATTATTTTTGCCTTAAGGTAAACATGGTCTCTCAAGGAATTCAAAACCAACCATAGTCAGATTTATCTGGAATGGACATTATGCATCAACATTTACATTCTCATTACTTTTTAAATTATTATTTTTAGCTTTGCATTTTTACTTTTAAATATTGTTATTTTAAAAATTATTAGTTTTTAATTTATTATTATCTTCAAATTATTGAGCACATTATTATAATTTTTAATATTGTTATTATTCAGTGCAGATGTGAAAAGTTAGTTATTTGGGTTTCCGTGTTGCCACACAGCAGGAGGAGACCTTGTAGGCAGATGTTCTAAATTGTAGATGTCTTCAGAGGATGACTAGATGTGGAGGAGGTATGGTAAAACCAATTGCCGACAAGAGAGATGCAGGGAGGTAGGGTGGAAGGGAGGGAGGGATCGGAGGCTGGGAGGGAGGACGATAGGGTGGGAGGGATGGGTTGAAAGTGGATGATCTTCTCCACAGGTTCTTTTATGGGTAGTTACGACCCATTTGCTGTACTCTCTATCATCACTTATCTGTTTTTGATTGTGAGAGAGGAAGAAGGCGATTTGTCATTCTACCGTCTGCCAAAGATTTCGGCCATTAATCATCAACCGTACTGAGAAGGACAAGGAGAAGGACAAAGAGAGAGAAAGAGGGGAAGAAGGGAAGGACGAGGAAACTGAGATTGAGACGAGAGTCTTGGATTTCTTTGCTGTGCTTTAATTTGACTCGTAACTCTACCTCCTCCTCCCTCTTCTTTCCTCCCTCCTCCTCTTCCTCCTCCTCTCTAGTGGTTGTCGTAATTTCGTGGAAAGAAAGAGTTCTACGACAGGAAAAGGGAGGGAGCGGAAGGAAGGAAGGAAATATGAGAATGGAAGTCCGTCGTCAAATAGAGGCGACAATAACGCAATGAATTGTCTGAGGTTCCATCAGTGAAAAGTTTTTCTATAGCAGGCAACGTTTCCGTTATGAGGTCCATAAAATATGATGATGACGTATCGCATATCATTCAGTGTACACGCGTTTCCCCCAATCCGGCCATGCCCCCTCCATTTAAAAAGTGCATGGGTCGTGGCCCCTCCATTTGGTTTCAGGTCATAGTATATTATAAGATTATAATTGCTTGCAATGACTGATGACAAAAAAAAAACAAAAAAGAGGTGATCAGTTATTTTGGCAAGGAAAACTAGTAAATTTTCCAGACATTTCGACCAAACGACAAAAAAGGTCAGATTTTTCTTGCAAATATTACCGAAAATTTTGGCCCCCTTCGAAAATTTCTGTATTCGTCCCTGCCCTCCCACACCCCCCCATCTTCCTAATCGAGGCTGGCGATGGTCTAACGCTGTGCATGCTGCAGGCTGTCGGTTGAGAGGTCGTCGGTTGAAATGTAAGTAAAAGCAGAAACTTGTTTTGAGGTTTCTGCGGCCTTCAATTGCCGAGACAAGGAAAGCGAAGTTGGTAACAGACGGTTGGTTCACTTGTCTGTCGGAGCAATAGAGTTAGGAAAGGATCTTTCATGTAAATAATATTCACATAGATTCAACGCATTTTGATGCTTTGCTGAAGTGGTAATCTGGTTAATCAGCTACATATATGTCGTAGCCATTCAATGCAGGCGTCTCTTTTGGGAGGCGAAAACAATACCCTATAAATTTTAGGTTATAATAACCAAACGATTTTGATTATCTCCTATAATTTTGTGCAAACTATTAAATCCATAATAATTCTGCTAAGCAGCTTCTGATGTATGGGTCTATTAATACCGGTAGTGTCTATTGTCTAAGATGCTCATAATAATAGCCTAAGATATAAAACTGTTGTCGAATTTCGTACAGACTACATTTATAGTTCACAAGTGTAATTTGATACATTGCCGTTTGTACGATGTTCAGAAATGCTGACGTGAACATTGAAGTCGGTCGACCATTAAGAGCCACAAGTGACCTGTAGGATGATGTGGGAAAGTGGTTTGAGTGAGGGACGACCTGCAACGAACAGGATATGAGTTATAATAGAGAGGGTTCGAGAGTATTATTATAGGAATGCATTGGAATGAAATTGTGTGTAGTGGACTTAGTCAATCCATCAGAAATTGACACCATGCACTCCACACGCGACAATGCGGTGCACGGACTCGAGAAATGAAACGCTCCAGAAGTCCCATCTGCTATTGGTGGAAGCGGAGATGGAGGAGGAGGTGGAGATGGAGGAGGAGATGGTGGGAAGGTAGCCATACGTTGCTGATGGCGTTGGTGGGAGGAGGAGAGTTGACTATAATTCTATTTACATCTCTGTTAAACCGTTTCTAATTCTGACAATGAACTGTAGTTGAGCACGTGACTTAACCCTTGTACTTCCGCGTTCCGCACGCTGGCCTTGGCAACCACTAGAGGGAGCGTTGCTATAGTCCGAGGGAGCGAGGAACTGCGTTGGGGGTGAGGGGGGCAGAGCAGGAATAGGAATAGCGGAACAGCATGGGAGTAATAATGGCTTATGATCCGACTGATTAAAATTTCATTAGCGCCGCATAAGCCGTCCATTGATTTCCTATCTACCTCTCTCTCTCTTCCTCTGTCTCTATGTCCCTCTCTCTGCCTCTCCCTCTCTCTCCCTCTCTCCCTCTCTCTCTCTGTCCCTCTCTCTCTCTCTCTCTCCCTCTCTCTCTCTTTGCCGCTGTTGCTCGTCCGACAATTTGGCTAATGCCCAATGCCACTCAGCTTCCCTATATAATATATATGTATATAATATATATATATGCATATAATATGCATATATATATATAGGCCTATATGTATATAAATGTATAGGCGTGTGTGAATTAGTATGTCGTATCGTATCGTATCTGACCATTTGTAAAGCGCTTCTTGCAGCAAGAGCCTTTCAGAAGCGCTCCCAGTGCGTGCAACTCCGAGAGAAAAGGGAGGTCTTTAGACAAGAGAAAGATGTCATTATCAACTACATTTAAATAGACGACAGTGTCATGGTGGTGGTGGTGGTGGTGGTGGTGGTGGTGGTGGTGGTGGTGGTGGTGGTGGTGGTGGTGGTGGTGGTGGTGGTGGTGGTGGTGGTGGTGGTGGTGGTGGTAGTGTTAGTTGTGATCATGATGATCAACGGCGATGACGATGATGACGACGATTATGATGACGATGGTGATGAAGATGACGACGACGATTACGATGACGATTACGACGACGACGATGACGATGATGATGAAGGTAGGCCAGCATGCTTAAACGGTTGTTTCTATGTAAATAATGATCGTCAACATCATTCTGTCTCTTTGATTCGTAATAATAATAATATTCGGATGGACCGCATTGCTGCTGCAGCATTCTATGCATAGATCAGTTCATTCATGTAGACATAATTATGTAAACCTATTGTACGTCAATGCCATTTATGTCGTTTAGATAGGTCGTCGTCGTCGTCATCATCGTCGTTGTCGTTGTCGTTTTGTATGGAATGGAAACAGTGGCGACATCTATAATAGTACTATCATGTCAATCATTACTTGTCGTCCAGACAAATATTATAGCGCTCTCAGCTCTTTCTGTCTGTCTGTCCGTCTGTCTGTCTGTCTCTCCTTATTACTCCATCTGTCTCTCTGTGTACATCGATCTTTTTAAAATCTTTTTCTCACTCTGCTCATCAATAATAAGTTGCCTTTCCTTTTCTCTGTCTGTCTGTCTGTCTATCTGTCTGTCTGTGTGTATGTGCGACTGGCTGTCTCAGTCTGTCTGTATTACTGTCTATCAATCGTGTTTGTTTCGCTTCATGTTTTTACCTTTCTTCGCTCCTAACATTTCCCGACAGCATTACATTACATTACATTTACATTACATTACATTGACACATGCGACTTTATGCTTCGATCCTATAACATCATAAGGCGATTATAATATTATGCATCGAGAAGAGAAAGTAAGTAGGCCTACGAACTTTAAAGAACTGCCTGCACTGCGGTAACATCGGATTGCAACAATCTAAAAGTTTAAAATCACTGCATAATCTTAATCACGCAACTGCAAAATGTAACAAACGTCTTCGGAATTGTCAGCTGTGCAGTATATTTAGTCTTTGCAATGTTACTACTAATAGCCTACTACTGCCAAATGTTATTCAGAAAGAAATGGCGAATCCAGTATCGACGGATCCATACATGAACCTTTTGGATTGATGCTTTGATGCGTGCATCAATCGCTTGAATGTCATTCAGTTTTTATTGACGGCTGTTTGTCTGTCTTTCTTTCGTTGATGTTCTGTCGATAAACGATCATTACTACGAAGAATTATGTTTAGAAGAAAGAAGAGTATAGGCCTAAATAAAGTCTTTTGAATAAGATTTGTGTGACAAATGACACTGCAGGGTTAGTGAGTAGGTAGTATTCTTTATAGTAGGTACATGTGGTAGACAACATAATATTATATTACAAGGCTGCAGGGGTTATGAAGTGCAGAAGAGATATAAGGGAAAAATCAGCGTGACTACAGATGTCTTCGAACGGCTTCTGGTCGGGTGCCAGAAACTTGAGCCAAACCATTTCCACTGCATGTTATTGCGTTAACACGCGCGCACTGACCAGCATTAGCTAAGCCAGACTGCAGGAAAGGTTGAGAGAGGGGGAGAGAGAGAGAGAGAGAGAGAGAGAGAGAGAGAGAGAGAGAGAGAGAGAGAGAGAGAGAGAGAGAGAGAGAGAGAGAGATAGAGAGATAGAGAGATAGAGAAACAGACAGAGGCAGACAGACAGAGAAACAGAGTGAAAGAGACAGAGACAGAAAGCCAGAGAGAGGAGAGAGAGAGAGAGAGAGAGAGACAGATACAGAGACAGAGAGAGACAGAGAGAGGCGTTATAACAAAATGCAAAAACTCAAAATGTTCCTGTTTCTATCATTAATAATAGATAATTCTCTTTATTCAAAAATCATTATATTGACAAGCTGTGTTACTCGGCGTTGCCCGAGAAATTTTATTGTATTTCGCCCCACCCCGCCACGGCCCCACCCGCCCCGTTCCCACCCCAGGTGTTCGTCCCATCCGCATCGCCATAGGCCCTCTCCGTACCCAGCTCCAGGCCCCAGCCCGAGCCCCACCCAGACTCCACTCCTCTGCCGTAACAGACGTTGCCCAAAAAAATTTTGTTCACCTTGCTCATTTTAGTTAAACTCCCCTCTCCTCCCCCCCACCGCTCAACCAAACCCGACCATAAGGGATGAATGGAGGACGATGAGAGTGGGCAAAGGGAATCAAGGAGTAATGATTGAAGAATATAAATTCAACGTTTTTGCATGGTTTTTGCTTTGCTGCATGGAAGAAAAACGTCTCTATTTTTTGTCGCCATTAATAACCAAAGCTGATGATTTCTATGCTGCACATACATGTACATGTCATGTAGGGATCTTTCGCTTTTCAAGCTGCAGTAGAGAAATTGTCACGAGAGAAACCAATAGATTTAAACGCAACCATACAACGCACGTGTGTGTGTGTGTGTGTGTGTGTGTGTGTGTGTGTGTGTGTGTGTGTGTGTGTGTGTGTGCTGGCATGTCTGCGTGTGTGTGCTTGTGTCTGTTTCTGCTTGTCTGCGTTCCTGTGCGCCTGTGTACGTGTGAGTGCGTGTGTGCGCGTGTGATTGTTGGCTTGGAAGGAGGGTGAATTGCGCAAATATTGCACGGGTATAATTATTATTAAGTAGCGCATTTTTTGCTATTCCGTTTGAGTGGTCAATGTCGACGTTTCTCCACATAAAATTGATTCTACCTTCTCGTCTTTCCACCTAAGATGACTCGAACAATCCTGTTTACTTTTATATAAACTTCTATTTTTAATTGACAATAACTATTTCATCTTCCATTATTCGGAAATAAACCGGTCGTATATTGGATCTTAACCGTATCATTTATTTACGTCTAATCATAGAAATTGGATTTCTGTTCGGGCAAGTTTCGTGCGTGCGTGCCAGCGTGCATGAGTGTTTCCCTAGGGGATGCATGGGTGGTGCATGGGTGGTGGTAGTGGTTGTGGTAGTGGTTGTGTGAAGGAGGTGGTGAGATGGTAATATTGTGATGATAGTTGGGGTGGCTGTAGTGATGGTAGTGATGTATTGGTGATGGTGTTAATGCGTTGAAGGTGTCATCTGATACCCTCCTCATGAGGTCACGTGATTTCGAGGAAGTCATTAATTATTCATGAGTGGCTGGCGTCTAAATGCTTCTCACCTTACCACTGTCAGCGGTTCATTCCATCCGAAGCTAGTTTCCCTTTTCCGGTCAATTGGTGGAGGAGCAGGAGAAGAGGGAGGACGAGGAGGAGGAGCAGAAGGATGGAATCCATGTCAACGTCTCTCTCCCATCAGTGTCTCCACCTCCCCACCTTCTGCTCTAACACCCCCACTCCAACTGACACAAGGTCCTCCCTCCCTCCCTCCCTCCCTCCCTCCCTCCCTCCCTCCCTCCCTCCCTCCCTCCCTCCCTCCCTCCCTCCCTCCCTCCCTCCCTCCCTCCCTCCCTTCCTCCCTCCCTCCCTCCCTCCCTCCCTCCCTCCCTCCCATATATATGTATGCATTATATGTAATTTAATACATGCATATATATACACGTTACACGTGTATATTCACATATACATGCATTGCATATATGTACACTCATGCAAATACAATGTATGTAATATGCATAGACGAATACATATTTTAGTGTACACAGATAGATGTGTACATTTACACTTTGTTCACGTATGCTTATAATTATTAAGTCACCTAACCCTAACCCTAACCCTAACCCTAACCCTAACCCTAACCCTAACCCTAACCCTAACCCATGTCAACGTCTCTCTCCCATCAGTGTCTCCACCTCCCCACCTTCTGCTCTAACACCCCCACTCCAACTGACACAAGGTCCTCCCTCCCTCCCTCCCTCCCTCCCTCCCTCCCTCCCTCCCTCCCTCCCTCCCTCCCTCCCTCCCTCCCTCCTTCCTCCCTTCCTCCCTCTGCTACTTCCATAGGATCGCTGGCAATCAACTCTCGCACTTTTGCCGACTGTCTCTGAGTGAGGGTGGGTCTGTCTGTCTGTTTTTCTACCCGTCTGTCTGTCTGTCTGATTGTCTGTCTGTCTGTCTGTCTAATTGTCTGTCTGTCTGATTGTCTGTCTGTCTGTTTTTCTGCCCGTCTGTCTGTCTGTCTGATTGTCTGTCTGTCTGTCTGTCTAATTGCCTGTCTGTCTGATTGTCTGTCTGTCTGTTTGTCTGTCTGTTTGTCTGTCTGATTGTCTGTCTGTTTGTCTGTCTGATTGTCTGTCTGTCTGATTGTCTGTCTGATTGTCTGTCTGTCTGATTGTCTGTCTGATTGTCTCAGTTTTTGTCTGTCTATATGGTTGTTTGTCTGATTGTCTGTCTGTCTGTCTATCTGTTTGTCTGTCTGATTGTCTGTCTGATTGTCTGTCTGTCTGTTTGTCTGTCTTATTGTCTGTCTGTCTATCTGTTTGTCTGTCTGATTGTCTGTCTGATTGTCTGTTTGATTGTCTGTCTATCTCTCCCCCAGTGATGGCATGTCTGGAATGTTCTCTCTTGCCATTTGCAATTATGCTGGTTGATAAGATATTAATCATAATTAATTACATATCAAATTCAATTTATTCACTTTTGACGAATTCAGCCAATTTTCACTTTCCAACAATTCGTAAAACGCCGTTGTTATTGCTTCTGCTTTGCTGTCTGTCTGTCTATTTATCTGTCTGTGTGTCCATCTTCTGTTTGTCTGCCTGTCTGTGTGTCTGTCTGTCTATATGTCTGTTCCTCTGTCTATTCATCTGTATGTCTGCCTATCTGTCTGTCTGTCTGTCTGTCTGTCTGTCTGTCTGTCTGTCTTTTCCTGCTAGTCGACGTCATGCCAAGATGACTGATGCATCATGGATGATTCTCTTTGATCTTGCGGTTGACCGTTGAAACCTCCCGTCGTCTCGATGTCACCCCTCCAACCTCCCTCCATCCGTTTTCATTCCACTCTTGTTTATGCTCTTCTCCATTTAACGAGTCGTTTAATTGCTACGGTTCAACTGACGACCGGATGTCAGAGCGATGGGGGTTCGATGCACCCCTCCTCCACCCCACCAATCGCCCCCTCCCCCGTCCATGGGAGTAGCTCCAATTGGGCTGAAAAGGTTAACAAGACAGAATGTCAGACGAATTCAGGAGGACATAGAGACACTCGCCATCATCAACATATTATACGAAATATGTCTGTCTGTTTGTTTGTCTGTGTGTCTCTGTGTCTGTCTGTCTGTGTGTCTGTCTGTGTGTCTGTCTGTCTGTGTGTCTTTATGTCTGTGTGTCTGTCCGAGCATATATTGCACATCTGAGCATACATGTACCAGGTACATCCGAGCATACATACATGTACATAAGAGCATACATGTACATACGAGCATACATGTACCAGGTACATCCGAGCATACATGTACATCCGAGCATACATGTACATCCGAGCATGCACGTACCAGGTACATCCGAGCATACATGTACATACGAGCATACATGTACATACGAGCATACATGTACATACGAGCATACATTTACATCCGAGCATACATGTACATCCGAGCATACATGTACATTCGAACATACATGTACATTCGAGCATACATGTACATTCGAGCATACATGTACATTAGGGTGGTCCTTATTTGTAAAAGTCCGATTTTATAACGGGGCACCCTCTAAGTTGGTTTCTATTGATGAGAAAAAAATTGTGAAAAATTTTGGAGACAATCTGAGGACATTTAGAGGTCGCTACCAGAGGTTAAAGTTCACGTTTAGAATTAATTTGGACGTTGTGGTTCAATATGCTTAATTTTCATTAATATGCTTTCCAACCACGTTAATCGCCATGAAAGAATTTGATTGAAAACTACTCACATATTTATTAACATCTCCGACATCATGATTGGCACTTACTTACTTATTTTATTGACATTTTGTCTATAACGCATTCACAGCCATTGCATCTTTTGGCGGCAATTTCGCTTCATTTTGGTTTTTCATGTATATTGCATAATTTCTCTATTGTCAAAGATAACACTAGGTTGGCAATAGGCCCACGCCTTGACAATGCCATGGCATAAGTAAGTAATAGAAATCCAACACTTGTAGGCCTACTCTCTTTTGCACTACAATGTCTTGGCAATGATCCCGCAGAGTTCAATCTCAACTGCTTTTCAATCCTTAAACAGTGAATAAAGAGTCAGCAACAAATTTCTGAAAACTTGAAAGTTGAATTCCAACCATAGGTGCAATCACGCCCTAAAAGTTGGGGACCAAATGAATCACGTCCTAAAAGTTGGGGTACCATCATAATAATGTTAGGGGGACCACTCAAAAGTTGGGGGACGCGTCCCGTGGGTCCCATAGGGTGGTTGCGCCTATGATTCCAACCAGGAGTTCCTTTAATAAGTTATAGGGATGGGAAGTTGTTGGAAGGCATCTGCAGTAAAGAAATCGTAGCCCATCTTCCTATCCGCGTTTCTGGAGTTAGTGACGACCAGCTTCTCGGTCTACAGAAGTTATCATCGAGACAGGAAAATCTTCAGTGTATGAAGCGGTTGTGAGTTGGGGTATTGCTGATCAAATCAAATCTATGTGTTTCGACACCATATCAGTGAACAGTGGACTAAGAAATGGTGCCTGCATCCTGTTGAAACAGAAGCTGGACAAGGATTTGTTGTGGGGCGCATGTCGCTATCACATAGCCGGCTGATAGGTCTAAATTAAGTTGGAGGCAGTGGTTAAGTTTTCTCTTGATTCACCGAAGGGTAAGAACGTAATGATTTAAGCTGGGCTGCACGGAGGCGAGGTTGATGGCCAAGAGTATTTGCAGTGTTAGAGATATGGATGTTCTAGAAATGATTTAAGTTAACAAGAAGAGAATAAAGGATATAGATGACATCTGCCCGCTATACGTCAAAGTCTGGCAAGCACCGTATGCACCATCTATACTCCTCGACTTGAACTGTAGGGTGTAGATCTTTAGGGACATTGACAAAATACAGGGAGATAAATAGTGCAGTTGCAGACTTTGCAATGACAAAATGTTTGGGTGACCTTGGGCATCTTTCAGAGGAATTGGTGGTTTTTTGCGTTCTTTGATTATAGGGCTTACATTTATACCAAGCGGCGAGCGCCAAATAGTTACTAACTCTGGACAAAACTTGGATCGAACATCCACTACAAAGAACAGCCTTGGAACCTGCTGCAATTAGCTCAATGCAACTGGAAAATGTTGTCACAGAAAAACGACATTTTTTCAGCAATACAGGCATTCCATCAAGTTTTCTCCAACAAGACGTTGATACCTGGTCAAACGACGAGAACTTCAAGTTAGATTAGGCCACTGCGAGCTCAGTGAAAGTTGTGAATGACATTACAGAGCGTGGAGTGGCCCTCATGAACACGTATAACAACCTTCAAACATATAATGAGGATAAGATGCAGAGTCTGCTATTGGTTGCGAAGAAATATACCTATCGTCGCAAAAAGACCCTGGCGCAATAATGGAAACATTAACTGGAAAAACATTTTTATGTCCACTTATGTGTTTTGACCAAAATAGCAGACCAGTCCACAGTTCACTAGCCCACCTCCAGCACAGTCCACTGCACACCAGAATTTATTTCAATTTGTGCATTCAACCATACATGTACACTAGTAATAGTATACAATAAACGATATTCCATGTTTCGCCTATGTCTTTACAGTGATATATGTTACGTCCGGTAGCGACCCCTAAAATTCACAAAATTCAGCCAAACTTTTCAGTGTTAATATTTTTTAACCTAAAGGTATAAGTTAGGAGGGTGCCTCGTTTAAAATTCCCAAAATAATATTTTTACATGGAGCTAAGAACCACCCTAATGTACATCCGAGCATACATGTACATTCGAACATACATGTACATTCGAGCATACATGTACATTCGAGCATACATGTACATCCGAGCATACATTGCCTCAACCACCATGTATCATCCACTTACATCAGCATTGACTATAGATATATATATTTAATTAATATTTATATGTACATATATTCAATTGTGTGGCAATGTTTTTTAAAATTTTTTTATATAACTTAATAATTATAAGCATACGTGAGCAAAGTTCAATTGTACACATCTATCTGTGTACACTAAAAATGCATTCGTCTATACATATTAAATACACTGTATTTGCATGAGTGTACATATATGCAATGCATGTATATGTGAATATGTACATGCAACGTATATATATGCATGTATTAAATTACATATAATGCATGTATATATATGTATTATTTATATATATATATATATATATCTCTCTCATATATATATAATTATATATATAATTGTATATATATATATATATATACAGGACGAGGGTATAACAGAAACGCGATGTGACGTGTGCTGTCTTTTTCCTTTTCCTGCGCTATAACTGTAGTCACGAACAGCGGATGATATTGCAGATGTTGATGCAGATGATGATGATGCAGATGTTGGTGGTCATGTCATTCTAATTGGGAGCTAGATCATATCACGAGTCCCGCTTGGCGCAACATCATCGCGGCAGAGTCATATTTCATCATTATGTCGTCGTTAGAGAACGCCAGGAGGAGGAGAAGGAGGACGGTGATGTAGGAAAGGATGATGAACAAAGCAGGAGGATAGTGGAATAGGAGGAGAGGTGAAAGAGGGTGGAATTAAAGAGGAGGAGGAGAAGGAGAAGGCGACTCCAAGATCTACGCAATATTATAGAGGAGCAGAAGCTGACAGACAGAGAGAGACAGACAGACAGGCAGAGAGACAGAGAGAGACAGAGACAGAGAGAGAGAGAGAAAGAGAGAGAGAGAGAGAGAGAGAGAGAGAGAGAGAAAGAGAGATACAGACCCCTCTGGGTGTGAGATATATTAGAACGAGAGAGACAGACAGAGACAGAAACAGACAGTGAGACACGGAGAGACAGAGAGACATAGAGAGACAGAGATTATCTGCCTGGCTTGCGGACTGACTGGCTGGCTGGCTGGCTGGCTGGATGGATGGATGGATGAATGAAGAAAGGACGAGAGAATTGTATTCAACAGACAATGTTATCCTGGAGCTGTTCTTCGTTTTCTGCTATGGTTGTTCTTTCTCTCCGATCCATTGTTGTTCGCTGTTCTTTGAAGTCAATGTTTCTGCCTGAAGGAAGAAAGAATGAAAATCCTGCCTCAGCAGCTCAGCATCTCTTGTCATTCGATGCCAAAAGTATTCGTTTCAGCAAAGGTTGGCGTGATACCTCTGGCACTCTGTCCGTCCGTCCGTCCGTCTGTCTGTCCGTCTGTCTGTCCGTCCGTCCGTCCGTCCGTCCATCTGTCTCTCGGTCTGTCTGATAGGCAGTCTTTCTGTCCGTCTGTCTTTCTTTGCGTCTGTCTGTTTCTATCTCTCTCACCGCTTCTCATCTCGTGATGACAAAACGCTGCCAGCAGCATTGACAAGGAAGAACAGGTAAAAGACGACAATGTTCTCTGGCGCCATATAAATTCGAGCAGCGACGAATTGTTAGAGTTGCGTGTGAATGACGAGCGTTGCATGTTGTCATGGGTGACCATATGGGTGGGGGTGGGGGTGGGGGTGGGGTGAGCGATGGTTCCACCTCCTCTTCTGTGTTCCAATGATGCTAAGGAACCAGGTTCCGATTGAATGGTTGTTCTGTGTATGTACGCACATCAGAATGCAGTGACATAACGCTGGGGTCTGATGACCATTATGTTGGATTTATCAACCATGTTTGCATCGCAAATGTATTTGTATCCGTCTCTGTCTATCTGTGTCTGTATCTGTCTGTTTGTCTGTCTCTCTGTCTTTGTGTGTATGCATCTGTCTGTCTGTGTCTCTGTCTGCGTTTGCATCTATCCGTGTGTCTGATCTTCTTATATCCATTATATTTTTTGTCGCGCTGTTATGTGCATGTGATGCCAAATTATTCATAACATAGCTCTATATGCATTTGGCAGTGTGAGAATTGTGGAAAAATAACTGTGGTGGTTGGACCATTATTCACTTGGAATCGTGGTGTAAAAAAAACTTTACTATGTGGCTCTGACTTTACTATGTGGCTCTGACTTTACTATGTGGCTATAAAAAGACTGGGGTTGAAACAACAACCCCCTCAAACCTCCCGGCGATTCTCACCCTGTCTATAGTCAACAAATTTTCGCACAGTGAGATCAGTCGTTCCATCTCTCGAAACTTGGATCTGGACGAAAGATGTTGGAACCGTATGCCCCCCCCCCCCCACTTCATCTAAAGCCACAATTGTATGCATGGGGACAAGGGGAAGAGTTTCAAATTCTCCAGTTCTTCCTCCACCGCCGTTTCCATTTCCACCTCTCCATCTCTTCTATTCCACTTCATGGAAGACGCTGTTACGACATGCATGCGGAAGACAGGACTCTCCTCCTCCTACAGTTACTTCATTAATGGTCCATCCTCCGTTCCTCCGAACAGATCGACTGTCCTCCCCTGGGGTGAGACCCCCACCTCCCCCTCTTCCGTCCCCATCCCCACAATGGGTCACCTCCAGTCGAGCCACCGGATGATCTTATGATCATGTTACCATGGTTACTGTGAGATCAAATGTCGCCTGCGGGTCATTGGGTCACACGGGGAAGAATACAGGAACAGCGATAGACCCATTGGTAAACGCTGGCATACAAACAAAGACAAGCAGACACGTCTAGAGATACACACACGCACACACACACACAGGGAAGCGCGCTATACAACTTGGTCAGGGCATTATTAGTAATAATGTTTTTAAGGAATTTTTAGAACTGCGTGCACGACTCCTTCTTTCCTTTCCCATCCTCCATGGTAAATTAATTCCAACCGGAGGACAATGACCATTTTTGCTAGTTTTAACTTTACAGAAGTGTTTCCACAACTGCACAAATCCATTTAGAACTGCACATTTTGTGTACAACTGCACGTTAAAAAAGCCCTCTAAGCATGAATGGTGATAGCAATAATAACAGACTAAAGTACAATTGTAATTTTTACACCGCCATTTCCTTCATGCAAAGTTCTTAAGAGCACACCCACCTAAAAAATAATGGACCCTGTTTTAATCTCTTTAGTTCGTCAAATTTTTGTCTTTATTAATATAAAAATCCAGTGGGCAGTAAATGTTTTGAAAATGTTATCGACATTTCTCACTGTTAACTCGTGGGCGTGGCGGATTATTTTTTTTACTCAGTTGTTATAATCCGTTGAAATACATGCACTACATCTTCATTGTCCACCTCCATGCACTTCTATTTTTCTTTTGATGTCTTCTGTGGCTCTTCTGCTTGCCTCCTCCTCCTCCTCCTCCTCCTCCTCCATTTCTCTCCTCCCTCTTCCTCCTTTTCCTCCTCCCTCCTCCTCTTATTCTTCCCTGACTTTTCTTCTCCTCCTCCTCTTCCTCCTCCTCTTATTCTCCCCTTCTCCTTTTTCTCCTCCTCCCCTTCTCCTCTCCTCATCTCCTCCTCTTCCTCCTTTTCCCTCCTCCTCTATTCTTCACTTCTCCTTTTTCTCCTCCTCCCTCCTATTCTCTTCCTCTTCCTCCTTTTCCTCCTCCTCTTATTCTCCCCTTCTCCTCTTTCTCCTATTCTCCTCCTCCTCTTCTCCTCTCCTCCTCCTCCTCCTCCTCCTCCTCCTCTCAAACTAATTGAAGCAACGTGAGTAGATCCCCTTCTTCTCTCTCTTTTCTTTCATCGCTCTCCTCACAGTTTCATCGACGAATGGCAAAGCAAAGCTTTCGTCGGATTAGACAGAAGTCGCCATGGATACCAACCGTTGCTACGATACGCGCCTCCGACGACAAAAACACAACGATATCCATATATATATATGCATATATATATGCATATATATATGCATATGTATATATATATGCATATATAATATATGTATATATGTCTACATATTGGCGTTGTTTCCTGCATGTTAGGCTGACTACAGACTGCGATAAATCGCGTCGAAAGCACGCGCGTAGGAATACCGATGCCTTCTTATGAGACGATGACGGTGATAATGATGATAATAACGACGACGACGACTACGACAGAGGAAGAGCAGTAGCAGGATGATGATGAGGAGGAGGAGGAGATGGTGGATGAAATGGAAGACGAGGAGGAATGGGTCCAGGATGGGAATGAGGCACTTGGCAACATATTGGAAAACTCTTTCTCTTCCTTTCATGTGTTGCAGGTTTGCAGGAGGCGCTGTTGCTCAGCTACTAGCTTCAATTATTTTATATTGGTGCATGGGGCTTTTATGAAAAAGGTGCTATACAAGTTCAAGACTCTGATTCAATTAGTTGGTTCGATTTATTTGAGAAGTTCGTCTGATTAGATTTCGTTGCCATGGTGATTTTGAATTTGTTTTCAATGATTCAACTGATACTCAACATCATGACCCATGAAAATCCGAAACCATGCTTGTGAAGCGCAATTCGTCAAATACTTACTCCTTACTTAATTACTTTCTCACTCATGCACTTACTTACTTACTTACTTACTTACTTATTCACTTACTTATTTACTTACTAACCTCATCTTAACTCAATTCAACCTCATCTCAAACCTAATCCCATAATCAACTCGATGCAAATCACCACCTGCTTACCTCCTTACATTATTTAATCTTTACGTTATATGATCTTTTCTGAATCACGTCGTCATGCAACATCGTTTCAGCGAAGACTCATCCGAACCCAAATTAACCCCATTCCACCCAAATTAACCCCATTCCACCCAAATTAACCCCATTCCACCCAATCCATGTCTGAGCATAATTATGTGACCGAAGGTAGGACTGTGTTGTCTTTGATAATCCAAAACGTCTTTCATCTTTCATCGATCCATGCATTTGAACGAGAAGACGGAAGGAGAGGCAAGGAGAGGCAAGGAGAGGTAAGGAGAGGTAAGGAGAGGAGGAAGAGGCAAGGAGAGGCAAGTAGAGGCAAGGAGAGGCAAGGAGAGGCAAGGAGAGGCAAGGAGAGCAAAGGAGAGGCAAGGAGAGGCAAGGAGAGACAAGGAGAGACAAGGAGAGGCAAGGAGAGGCAAGGAGAGGCAAGGAGAGGCAAGGAGAGGCAAGGAGAGAGAAGGAGAGGCAAGGAGAGCGCAGGAGGTTGAAGGAGAGGCAAGAAGGAAGAGGTCAAAACTATTCTTCCACACGACATCAATTCCTTTTTTTCCTTCCACTAAATGACATGTCGCGTCTGTCACGCTTTTGTTTCGCTATGGTCACGTGATGCACTTCGACCGAAAGGGTCATCAGGTGCAGAAGATCTCATGCAAAACAGCCATTAAGTGGTCCTCACTGCAGCTACCTACGTCTCTGTCTCTGTCTCTGTTGTCTGTCTCTGTCTCTGTCTCTGTCTCTGTCTCTGTCTCTGTCTCTGTCTCTGTCTTGCTGTATATGTCTCTGTTGTCTCTGTCTCTACCTGTCTGTCTGTGTGTCTGTCTGTCTGTCTCTCTTTGTCTGTCTGTCTCTCTCTCTCTCTCTCTATCTCTGCCTCTCTCTGTCTGTCTCTGTCTGTCTGTTTCTCTCTGTCTCTCTCTCTCTGTCTGTCTCTCTTTCTGTCTGTGTGTCCATCTCTTTCTGTTTGTCTATTTGTCTGTCTGTCTGTCTGTCTGTCTGTCTGTCTGTCTGTCTGTCTGTCTGTCTGTCTCTCTCTCTCTCTCTCTCTCTCTCTCTCTCTCTCTCTCTCTTTGTCTGTCTTGGATCGGTAAGTAAGATGAATGGCAGGCGAGGCATGCAGGATCGACGATAGGACGACTTCCGTATACATAAGACATAATGCATCGAATGCATCAGATGACGACGACGCATGCTGCATTGATTCTGAAGGACATCCGCCTTTGATCATCAGTTCTTCAAACGACAACAAAATATGCTCGCTTCTTCCTCTTCGTCTTTGCATGCGTCAAATATACATACGAAACGATTCATGACTGGAAAAACAAGTACGCTCTTACACTTATAAACATCCATAATAGGCCTACATGCACAAATATATCTATGCACAATTATGCATACAATCATATTTCTATGTACATATCTATATTATAAGGCAGAAACACTTTCCATATGTTTGTTTGTTTGTACGCTTTTGAGCCTTTGACTCTCCCCTGCAGAATAGGCTCGGAAATGAAACAGCGTCGGTTTAAAAAAATTCTTGCAATCGATTCTTACCCAAATTATAAGGTCAGCGCAACTATTTTCAGGTTTTAACTCACTTTAAAACAAGAATTATTAGCGTTTTAAGAGAGATTTCATCAATAATTTATCACACCCGCGTTTTATGCAAGAGTCTGCTCCGCATGACGTCATACCCGCCCAGTAATAATTTCCGTAGCGCCCCGCAGCGGTGGGTCAAGTTTGGTTTTTTGGGGAAGCGGGGTGGGGTAGAGGGTTGGCGAAAAACCGAAATTTAGCGGTCAACGTTGGGTACCACAGTGGAGTAGTGTTTAAAACCCTAAATTTCCCGGGCAACGCCGGGTTGCACATCTAGTAATTATATATCTGCATATTGAATATATAGATACATGAATGTAGGCTATACTATACACACAACTTTAGTGTATGCCTATTTACATTGTATAATACACGTTCGTTCGTAAACATTGACGCAAAAATCCAGATGATGTATTATGGCAGAGAGGGGGAAAGATGGGTGGATTCAAAGGGGGAAAGATGGGGAGGATTCAAAGGGGGAAAGATGGGGTGGAATCAACTACCTCTCTTTGTGTTGATGGAGACGTCATGCATTGTGCTGACGATCACTTCGATGGTCTTCTTATGCAACTGATTCATAAAAATGGACTAAAGATAAATTATACGTGGGACCATTAGTCTGTCGTCTGCCGTCGTTTTATCAACCTCACCCACTGCTGCTGCTGCTGCTGCTGCTGCTGCTGCTGATGCTGATGCTGATGCTGATGCTGCTGATGCTGCTGCTGCTGCTGCTGCTGCCATCATCAATCGACGACGACCACCAGCATCAGCATCAGCATCAGCGTCAGCAGCATCAGCATCAGCAGCAGCATCAGCATCAGCCGTAGCATCCCACGGAGCTACTTTGCCTAATCCTGGTCCTATTCCACTTCTAATCCCCGTTGCGACATGGAAAATGGACAAAGGGGATTTGCGAAGCCAGGGGCTCATCACTAGACGGGGGATAATGTCCCACCCCCCTTCCCCCATCTTCCCCATCTCCACTTCTTCCCATCCACCATCTCCCCATCCCCCATCTCCACATTCCCATTAGCATCATCAGCCGAACTACTATCTTCACTCAAACTAACGATACAAGATTTAGAGTCGAATTTTAGCCTTCTGCTACGGACCGGTCATGCGCACAAACATACACAACGTTACACAATCATGTCTTCAAGCAATGTAGAATTGTAGATCTATATTCCATGATATGTATATATATATATATTTCCGTATGTATATACATATATAAATATATATAGTTCCTGTGCAATTGATTTGTAAGAGGACCGTCTATATATATATGTATATATATAATATATATACACATACATATATAAGCCCCGTGATGGAGTTATACGTTGTAGATCTTTTTCGTCTTTTATGTCGAAATAATCTGAGACTTCAACGATTCAAAGAAAGATTCTTTTCTTGATGGTCGGCATCGTCTAATTTCTATTGCTCCTCTTCTTTTATGTGTATCCGATATATTAAATTATGCTTTTCATGCCGACTGTATATGCATGATATGCATCGAATAGATCGTTCAATGTCTCTGTCTGTCTGTCTGTCTGCCTGCCTGTCTGTCTGTCTGTCTGTCTATCTGTCTGTCTGTCGTCTATTTGCTCGGCCACAACCTTTGCCTTTGATGATTTTTCCATTGATCAAACGTCGTCCATGGTGGTTCGATTGCTACCCTCGTTTCTGTCTGCTACCCCCTCCCCCAACCCCAACCCCTGCTCTCGTGTGACGCTCATGTTTACATTGCGTTGCGTAAAAGTTGCGACGTTTTGGTGATTTTCGTGGTGTTCGTTTTATTGGTGGTGGTCGGGAGGAGTAAATCTCAGGGGGAGGTACAACCCTCTTCAAAGAACGTCTCTGCCAGCACTTAACTGGATTTCAGTTGCACACATAGACCTATTATTCTTGTTTTCTTTCACGCCTGTTTCATTGTGAATGGAAATTGAGCAACGACCTTATATATAGGAATTGAGAAAACGGGATAATAATTATAGCCTATGCTTACATTGCTTAGTCTTGATTGAATAGCGGATACTTTTAGATTCCTGTCGCAAAGAATTTGAAGTAGAGGAAGGTGCTACACTTGTAAATTCCCCAAATGACGTAACGAGGGTGCGTGATGCATTCTGGTAGAGCCGCATTGCATTCTGGTCAATCTGGGCGAATGACGACGAATTGCTTCCTATGAATCTTGTGCTAAAACAAATAGACTTGCGAAGAATTGTTTCGTATATGCTACATTGCTACGTATATCATTATTTTTTATAGATATATTATTGGTTGGGATTTATTTCGATTTTATGCAGCTTCCAGGAATTGGCGTCAAATGCGTCGCAGAAATCTCAGGCAAAGCATCTGGCTTCAGATGGGAAACATATTGTGGGAAAAAAATTCATAAAGATAACGCAACTGTTTCGAGTTTAAAACTGCATCGATGGAAGCCGATGGCACCCAATGGATTGTGAAATATTGAGTCGAGCGGATTGAGAAAGAGACAGACAAACACATAGACAAACAGACAGACAGATGGACAGATAGGTAGACAGACATACAGGGTCAGATAGACAAACAGATAGGTAGACCGACAGACACACAGACAGACAGACAGATAGGTAGACAGACAGACAGACAGAAACAAATGCAGATACAGATACAGATAGGAACACAGACAGACATATAGACAGACACAGACAGACATATAAGTAGACGCACATACATAGACAGACAGACACAGACAGATAGATAGACAGACAGACATAGACAGACACACGTAGACTGCATGAGGTAAAGTACGTCTTATTTCAACCACACGGTGGTCTGTTCGCTATCTGCGTCTGGCTTAGCATCTGTTTCGCTTGATCGCCGGACTCCACCCGCCCCTCCACCACTCCACCCCTCCACTCCTTGATCCCTCCATCCCTCCACCACTCCCTGATCCCTCCGTCCGTCCGTCCGTCCAACCAGACCCCATGCGCCGGCGATTGACGATCGCCTCGTAGGGCAGAGTGGAGCAGCATCCACTGCCACCCCTTCCTACTCTGCCTTCTCCTCCTCCTCCTCCTCTCCTCCTCCTCCTCCTCCTCCTCCTCCTCCTCCACCTTCGTCCGATGAATGCGAGCGCTGCTGCTGCAGATCGAAGACGAACGGACGAACGGAGGCCTTGGCTTCGACCGCCGCCTCATCCGCCGCCGCAGCCTCCGTCTCCCTCTCTTCCCTTCTATCGGCTTCATTAGTCAGCGTTCGTGGCGTCGATCGCATTGAGAGCATCATCATCGTCGTCGTCGTCGTCGTCGTCGTCGTCGTCCCACCGTTCACCAGACTCACTCGAGTCAGACTCTGACGGACGCTGCAGTTGCTGCTGCAGGTCTCCTCGCTTCATTCGCTGCTGCTGCTGAGGTTGGTGTTGGTGTTGCTGGAGTTGGTGGTATTGGTGTTGGTGGCCTCTGATGGAAGGGACATCACCGATCTGTTTCGGTTGATGGTCGGATGGTGATCGCTTGAGAGAACACTTCAAAACACTTGATGGACTTTAAAGTTGTCGTCAGATGATTTTTGCAGCTTAGTTTAAATAGAACACATTCGTAGTTGAAGTGGTCGGCTTCGACGATCAAGTAGGGCACATATGTAGCCACGAGCCAACGACCGTGAAAGCATTTTTAATCTATCTACTTGAACAGTCGCTAATTGGATAAGACAACGCCGTGTATAGAGATTGTTGGATCCATCAAACAGGTGGGTAGCATGATATACCTGTCTTATGTTGTTGTTTCATCTGTTTAACGTCCACTGTATGGTAACGAAGACCGTTAGCGACGCCCTCCTCACTTCTTCCAGGCTTGGGACTGGCACTGGCAGGCACTATGCAGCTGATGTGCAAAGCCTGGACTCCCAGCGGCGGAGGTACTGTTGCCCTTGTGTAGTTGGTCGCCGACCCTCTTATATTCATGTTATGCACATTTATATCCACGCTCTACTCACTCCACTCATCCGTGAAAATCTCATTTTACCACCAATTGTGTTGCGGAGGAGGGTGCTTTGATTTGTGTTTCGGTATAAGATCGGAGATCGCTCTGCAGCCTTTGTTCCGACTCTAATACTCAACTCAATACTCGGGTTGATATAATATGAGATGATAATATTAAGATATTCCGACGGCGGAATCGAGTCGAATCACTTGGGACGATTGGTATCGACGATTCTGGCAATGCGCCGCTCGGTGATTGATATCGCACCGTTGAACGGAACACGCAGTTGGCTCTCGCAAGCAGGCACGCAGGCAGGCGGGTATATATATATATATAGGCAGACGGACAAGCAGACGGATAGGCAGACGGATAGGTATGCAGACAGGCAGGCAGGCGGATAGGCAGACGGATAGGTATGCAGATAAGCAGGCAGGCGGGTAGGCAGATGGATAGGTATGCAGACGGGTAGGCACATGCATGGATAGGCAGACGGATAGGCAGACGGATAAACAGACAGATAGGCAGGAGTTAGGCAGACGAGTAGACATATGGTTAGGCATATGGATAGGCAAACGAATAGGCAGACGGATAGGCAGACGGATAGGCGCATGGATAGGCAGACGGATAGGCAGACGGATAGGCAGCCAGACAGGTAGGCAGACGCGTAGACATATGGTTAGGCAAACGAATAGGCAGACGGATAGGCAGACGGATAGGCGCATGGATAGGCAGACGGATAGGCACATGGATAGGCAGACGGATAGGCACATGGATAGGCAGACGGATAGGCATACGGATAGGCAGACACACAGGCAGGCAGACGGGTAGAAATATGGTTAAGCACGTGGATAGGCAGACGGATAGGCACATGGATTGGCAGACGGATAGGCAGGCAGACATTGAAGCAGCGTTTTCGGTGTTTGCCAAATTGACAGTGTATTGCATCTTCAAGGCGATTATAGAGAGCAGATCAATAGACGGAAAGTCATACTCGAGCGTCGTTTCCAACGCACATCGAATTATTTATCGTCTGCGGCGAACGACGTCGGTTGAAGGCAGACGAGAAATATTTCGATTCACATCGATGAACCGGATGCAGCCAGTCATGCGTGGTGGCGAAATTCGCACTTGATTTAAATGGCTTATGAACGAGACCGGTGCGGCACGGTTGGCTGATTGCGACCGCTGAAGAGGTGGTAGGGATGATTGGAGCTGAGCAGTCGTGTCACGGTCCACTGAATACTGCTAGATGATCATTTTCCTGTCTCTATTCCAAATAGGGATAAGCTGCGCGGAACGATCGTAGGACTGAGAAAGGCGGCAGCGCGGACTGAATAGAGGACCGTGTGTAAATAGTATTGGCATGACGAACTGCCGGAGGAATTGCTTTGAATTGTGGGTAATTAGGGTTTAATGTTGATGAATGGAAACTGCGCACAGTTGGCGAATGTTATATAAAATATTATATATATATATATATATAACATATATACAGCACTCGCTTTCGTCGCATAATCTAAGAATTGAATTTATATGAATGGGAAAGCTCGAGGGTCACAGAGTTCGTCACTCTCAAATTCAAACAGAAACAATTCTAAAGAGAAAAGAGAAAAGCTAAAAGGTCAGGGAGTTATTAATACATGTAGTAGCAAATAATAATAACACGATATGGCGTGATTACATTAAGCAGATACACGTTAAAGAAAACAAAAAATAATTGTTTATATATACAGGCAATATATTTTCGTAGTCATCTATCAAGTGGGTCATTGTGGGTGCATCACAATATTTTAACCCTTTGCAAACTGCTCTTGTTTTACTATTCAGACATCGCCCGCCCTTGCTATCCTGCTATAACATTCGGAATTACACCGAGTTGAATTCATGGTTTATCACTGACACTTTATGGAGTCTATTACTACACAGTCATAGCAAATATATTTTGACAAAATAGACCTGCTCTGTTTTCTGGTTGTTGATGTCTGACATCAGTTCTCATCTCGTTCTCATCTCGTTCTCATCTCGTTCTCATCTCGTTCTCATCAGTCCTGATTATAGAATGTCAATTGTGCTTTTTGGGCGTCGAGAGTTGCTAGCCTAATCAATCCAAGCGAAGACTTGTGGAAATAATCTGCTGATCTGGATGTAGATTGTGTTGAAAGCGAATCCTGTTTAAGTGCTGACCTGAAATGAAAGTGTTTCTTTCACGAAATACGAAACGTTTTTGTGCTAATCATGACCTATTGCAAATCTATTGCACCCTTCACTCTACGTCCTCTATGCTGTCCATCTAATTCCTGATATATCTATGCTTCTACTGGTGAAAGTCTTGTTCTGCATAAGCTCAGTCGGTTATTTGCCCCTCTCTACATGTGTCTTATAAAGCAAGAACTTTGATATGGTATATTATAATCTAGAGGTTCTATAGCTGGTTATGGATTGAGTCTGACCTTCCACTAATAGATGTTGTGCAGGGTAGCTTGTGGCATCACATCTGCCATGTTTCTGTATTGTGTTTGTTGATGATTTATCTGATACGCCTCAGGGTATCGCTGGCGTCTAAGTCTCCACACAACCCGCCGACGCTTATCTATAGCCAGCCCATAGAGAGTGGCAGAGTGTGAATCTTAAGTGAGCCAGTCTTGAAGTGGATATGAAAGACATCGTAGAACTCAAACTATGTTTTGGTATTTGCACAGATAAAAAAATAAACGAACGATTAAGATAAAATTATAAACAATTCAACTTTGAAATGCTTTCATATTTCATTGGATATAATATATAGAGCAGCTATAATAGCTCTTGTGTTTCTGTTATGCCCCACATATGCACTGACTGTAGTGGTGCCTTGTTCTCAATGATGATGATGATGATGATGATGATGATGATGATGATGATGATGATGATGATGATGATGATGATGATGATGATGATGATGATGATGATGATGATGATGATGATGATGATGATGATGATGATGATGATGATGATGACGATGACGATAGAAGCTGCAACAGCATCCAGTATCTTTTCGCCCGAAGACATCCTGCTCCAGCCCAACCTCCTCCTCACATTTTTATGACTTGTTGAAAATGTCCTCGGACCATCTCCGGTTGATTCTTTCCTCAGTCTCCAATCGTTGCTGGTCTGAGCCAATCATGGTCATCACCACTGCACCACTGCACCCCTGCACCATTGCACCAACCAATCTTAGATCTGTCCGTGAATTGGAAATTGACAATCGGTTTTGCTTGCTTCCTAGGTTAAAAGGTAAACAGTAATCCCGCTTTGCATTTGAAATCGGTCTTTATTTACGCCAGCAGCTCCTCTTGGAAAGTGGTCGGCCTCGCCTCTTGTTTAGATAAGGTTATGCAGCAGCTAAGGACCTATCTTACGCTGCCAGATAATGTTCCATCCGCCTTGAAACCCGATCACTCTCCGATCCATTACAACGAAAGCCTACTTGGGCATCTCCACCAGTCTTGGGGCCTTGATAATTGCCCTAGGGTAAATAGCCTCATACCCATTTACACCTCATCAGTTTTGTTGGCTACACCTCAGTGTGTAAAACCTGTCAGTGTTTCTTGCCTATGTCTTCTTTTGTTTCTCGCCTCTCTCTTGTTTGTTTAGGATGTTTGTCTTGCTGCACGTGTTTGTGTGTGTTTGTGTGCGATGCTGCGTGCGTGCGTGTGTGAACCATCCCTGACCATGATTATGATTTTGAATCGCATATGGTTAAAACTGTGCTAATAGTATAATATAATACTGAGATCCCTATCAGCCTGAAGGAAGACTGAAGGAAGCTGCTCAGCAATATAGAACGTTTTTTAACCATTTGAGGACTACGGCGGTTGAGTCCCTTGGAATAAGTCTTTAAGAGGTTTGTATACACATCCGCCAAAGAAAGGAATGGATATCTGCAGATGCCAGGCTATACGGGGGGGGGCGAGGGGGAGGGGACAGAGACAAGGGTGTTTATCTTTGCTTCTTTGGATCCTTTCCAGACGATTTAAACCTGTCTTAGTAAAGTCTTGGCCATGACTTCAGGCAAATCGTATAAACACGGCATGAGTGTGCACAAGCATTTTTCGCTTCTGATAATCTTCGACTTCTATAATAACTTAGATTGGAGTCTTTTTTCATGGTACACTTTCCTCGATCATTGCAAGAAGACCAGCGAACGAATAAGTCTGGATCATCCCACCCCACATCATGTCGATAGAATCTTCTTCTTCTTCCACAGAATTTATTGCGTTTTGTTGCTACTGACTCACGTCTACGTACATCTGCTTCGCCTCACGTTTTTGTCTCTCTATCTCTGTCTCTGTCTCTGTCTGTCTCTCTCTCTCTCTCTATGTCTCTCTCTGTCTCTCTGTCTCTGTCTCTGTCTCTCTCTGTCTCTCTGTCTCTGTCTCTGTCTCTCTCTGTCTCTCTGTCTCTGTCTCTGTCTCTCTCTCACCGCATGAAGAAGCCGATTGTTAGACTCAGCCAGACTGGAAAGTGTTCGAACCAAATCATGAAAATCCGGTAACTCATTCTCACTCTCTGTAAACACGACTTCTACCAGTTAAGATCGCGATGTCTGTCTGCCTGTCTCTCTCTGTCTGTCTATCTCTCTGTTTGTCTGTCTCTCTTCTCTCTCTTCTCTACTGTGATTTACATTCCATAGATAGCTTGTTCTGCAAATCAACAATGAAGTGAATGTTCTCTCATTAAGCTTAATATGCTGCAAAATTTAGATGGGCTTAGGTTCCTCACTAATACACAACAACATATAAACATAATTATGAGCACCCCCTGTATTTCATGCTCTGGCTTCTACTTCAGCTAAACATTGGTTTTAAATTTGAACTCATCGTCTTTATATTTATAGACAGCTCCAGACTTTATAATCATTATTCCACGAGGTCATCTCATTTTCTCTGTCTGGCCATATATATTTATATAGATCTATTATATGTATATATATTATATATTATATATTTTAGACAAAAACTGTTCTTGGTGAATGAGCTTTTTCATTGTCTTTCATGGTCTACATCTCGGACTCTATCCCGCTGTTTGTCCGTTCTCCTGTCTCTCTCCATGTGTCTGCTCATTCCAGTGAACACATCAACCTGTCAACATCCTGCTTTTTCAGTTGTAGGTCCATCTGTCTGGAATGGTCGCCCGATGGAGATATATAATTATATATATATATATATATATGTATGTATATATATATATGCGCCTTGTATACCTTTAGCGTTGACTCGTCAGTGTTTTATAGGCTCCTTAAAACCTATTTTTATCGTAGTGGTTGGACTGGGAGCGCCGCTGAGTAGATTTTCTCGAAGGAGCGCTATATAAATTATTTAACTGAATAAAATAAACGAGTGAATGAATGTGCGTTCTGATATCTCTCTTCCTCTGTATCTGCTGAGACACAGACACACATACACACACACACACACACACACATACACACACGCACACACACACACACACACACACAGTTCTCTTCAAGACAATTCTCTTTTCCAAACTGCTCATCGCCCATAACAGCTCTGTCTTCCGGAATGACCTTCCATCCCGATGGAATGACCTTCCATCCCGATGGAATGACCTCATCACGGTCTCGTCTTGGATCGCCATCGTCTGCGACTGAACTGATCTAATTGTGATGATGAGGTTAATCCAGTGACCTGCAGCAGGGAACCAGTGTCGTTATTCAGTGAGTAGCAGCATCAGGTGCTGAGTTGCGAGGCACGCGTTCACCCGGAGCATGAATGGGAAAAGGTCATTTGCGGAACAGTTTTAGATGGTCGTGCTTTGGATGTCGGAGTTTCTTCATTTGACGACGACTCCATGGGAAGACGGACATCTGTGGGTTACACCAGATGGGTTGCGGATGGGGTGGGGGGGGAGTAAATAAGATTAATTGTAGGTCAGGTGTATAAAAGAGAAAATTGTCTATTATACCGTACGTGCTCTTGACTTTTCTATTACGTCAACATCCAAGTGAATGCCTTATGTAAAGTCAGAAAGTCAGACATATGTTCTAGTCTCATTCATGTTACCGAGGACACCTAGGAGTAATTATAGGGTTGTGTGTGTGGAGGAAACCTGAATCCCCTCCCCAAACCGAGGGACTGGATAAAACACTGGTGGAGGGCTGTTGGCGTTTACCTCCACACCCTCTCTTCCATGTTGTTACTGTTTTCCACCTCATTAGTTACTGTTTTCCCATCTGCTTCCGGTCTGCTTTTCCAGTTTTCCCAGGAACCGTTTTGTTGAACGGGAGAAACACGAATGCCGCCGTGTCATCGAAACCACAGATGTCATCATTTCCGGTGTATAGAGGCCACGTGTCCGCACTACCTGTATGTGAGGCAGCAGCGGCGGCGATTGTTTGTACTCGATCGTACATGCGGCTTTGTTTTGACTGTAGGCTCATCGTCGTCGTCGTCGTCGGTAGGATTCGTTTTTGATCAAATAGAAAGCTTGGCTTGCTCAGGGAAATGGAACCTTTAGAAGGAGCGGAAGCTGCGTGCAATGTGCAGGGAGTGTGTGATCCATGCTTGATCGATAGAGCAGAGAGACGCATACATACATACATACAGACATAGGCCTACATACATTCAGACGGATGGACGAACGGACGGACGGACAGACGGCTAGATAGACTGGCATACTGATTAGATGAGGAGTTAGATACAGACAGAGACAGACAGACGGACGGACGGACGGACTGAAAGAGACAAGCAGAGACAGACAGACATTTATAGAAACACTGGCTTACAGATAGACAGAAAGACTGAAAGAGGCGTAGGGAGAGACAGAGATACAGACAGAGATGGAGGAACAGAGTGATAGACAGAGACAGAGACAGAGATGAGGAGGGCCAGATCTTTAAAATATTGGACTTATTTGTAACTCTAGGATCTTGTTTAGGTCTTACGTCAAGAAGACTCAAGATATATTATAGGTCTACTACTCAAATATGGAATTTTTTCATTAGAGTATCGGTTGAATATCTTGCATAATTAATATGGATATTTAATTAGCCACTTTGACAGAGAAAGCGTATACCTATATTAAGAGTGCATTCCAGGATTAACCCACGGACACGTAGGCCTATAATACGTTTCTATATTTAACGTAGAAGATGCCATCGCAGTCATTGGTGCATCGCATTTAATGGAAGAATCTTCGAATAATAATCTGTAGAACGTCATTTCTATCGGTTGTTGTTTCCTGCGATTGTTCAATTACGATCTGAGATCATCATGCGAACATTATCTGTCAGCTTGAAATTGGATTTACACGTCGCCGTCGATGATGATAGAGAATTCTTCGCATCTATTGACTTCCAATAAATGATTAACCTTTGCTCTGCGGATGAAATCTGAGGCAGCCATGGTGCATCGGGGATAATAATAATGATGGTCTGATTGAGGAGGGCGACCAATGTTTACATGTGATGCTTAAGCGATTGAGGTTACAGATCGTTCATCTTATTACGTCCGAGATAATATTTAATGTTGGCAACGTGTGGGCGTTGCTGTTTTTAAGGAATTTTTAGAACTGCACAAACTATTCTTTTCTTTCCAATCCTTCATGGAAAATTACTTCCAATCTGAGGACAACGACCTTTTTGCTAGTTTTAAATGTACAGAAGTGCTTCTGCAACTGCACAAATCCGTTTAGAACTGCACATTTTGTGTACAACTGCACGTTAAAAAAGCCCTGGCTCAGTGACTGGCTGACGGCTTCAAATGCGGCAGATCCTGCGTGTAGGATGGACGGCATGATGGAAGCATGCACCTGTACAAGTGTACATAGGACACATCATATTTCAATTTGGGAGCTGAACAGATAACACTTGGGTCCAATCTGCAGACGCGCGTGGATGTACTGGTAGGATGAGGAACAGCATAGAATATGCTGATGGATAATAAAGTTTAGGCTAAAATGATTGTGATGGTGAATTAGAAATACCCGCGGGATACATCCACATTACACATAAATTATCTGGACGTGCTCAGAGGTTTCTTTCAAGAGTGATGACTGAAATGCAAGTCAGGTTGAGACGGGAGAAATTGGCTTCATGCCTTCACTCCCGTGTTCTCCGAGTTCACTTTTGGCCTCCATCCAACCGCCCTTTCCCCAACCTCCATTCTGGCACTTCTCGTTCCACTTTGTTCCAATTAAACGTGACACCCTCAAGATTTAAACGAAACATCCGTTGTTTAAAGCAGCTCATGAGCCATAGAAAACAAGTGTGTTTTAGCATGGATTTAAAAGAGTCCACAGAGCCAGCCGATCGAATAGCAATCTTAAGAAGTCTGTTCCAGCATCGAGGACCAACGACCGAGAAGGCACGATCGCCCAAGCGCGTTCTCATCCTCCGCACACGCGAATCGGTCTTCTCAGATGATCTTAGCCGAAGCCCGACCGCGGAGGAATGAGTCTCTGTGCAGCAATCGCACAGGTACTCAGGCGCAGAGCTCTCCGTGAAGTGATTCTAAAACGAGCAGAGCTTGAACTCGATGCGGAATGAGCTCATTGAGCATGGTGGCTGTGGATGATATAATATCACAGAGGAGCGACGTGACGTGGTCGCATTTCCTTCATAATTCAACGAGTGTTTATTATCCGGCAACAAAGAGCAAGTTCAGAATATATGTTAGAATCGTATACGCCGCTCGTCATTAAAGAGTCAACGCAAGTCGTGTAGACTACAAATTGACTCGAATACTTCCCAGCGTCATTACTGACGATGTGATCACAGAAGAAAGTCCTTCCTGCCTCATTTTTATCGCCACCACGAAATCCCTTTTCTGTCGTCGGCCACAATTATCAACATCTGTAGAATTCAGACGATGGAAGACATAGAATTTGTCTCATGCTGCTGTCAGTGGAAACGACCATCTGCACGATAACCAGTTTATTTATGTAGCCCACTTAACTCCAGCTTGTTTTGACGGGCGGAATTTGCCGGCGCTTCTGTGATGAATTTGGAGCCCGACCGACCGACCGACCGATCGACGACCGACCGACCGATCGACGACCGCATTCGTTTGCTCGATCCGTCCCATGCAGCAGCAGACGGATGAAATTTTCACTTAAGCCTCCGATCGCTGCCTTGTGTTGTTGGTTGGTGTGTCTCGTTTGGACGACGGAGGAGAGGGAGAAGGATGGAGCAATGGAGCAAGGTTAGTGGGAAGTGAGGAGGAGGAGGAGGAGGAGGAGGAGGAGGAGGAGGATTTCTAGCTGGACTGGTTTAGTGCTGGATGATGAGATGGATTGGTCGCTTCTTTCCAATGGAAGACACATGGTGTTTAGGACGTAGAGACAGACGGATCTGGTTTTGCGAGGGTTGCTCATTGGGGGGAGGGGGGAGTGGAGGGGACCTTGGAAGAAACTGGGAAGGTCTGTCTGGTCTGCATTTTGGGAATGCTTTCCAGTTCTGTTACATTAATGATCGACCAATGGAGAACCATCCACGCGTCCGTCTGTCTGTCTGTCTGTTTGTCTGTCTGTTTGTCTGTCTGTTTGTCTGTCTGTCTGTTTGTCTGTCTGTTTGTCTGTCTGTTTGTCTGTCTGTTTGTCTGTCTGTTTGTCTGTCTGTTTGTCTGTCTGTTTGTCTGTCTGTCTGTTTGTCTGTCTGTTTGTCTGTCTGTTTGTCTGTCTGTTTGTCTGTTTGTCTGTCTGTTTGTCTGTCTGTTTGTCTGTTTGTCTGTCTGTTTGCCTGCGTGCCTATCTGTCTGTCTGTCTGTTTGCTTATCTGCGTGCCTGTCTTGTCTGTGTATCTTCTGTTTGTCTGTGTGTGTGTCTGTGTGTCTGTCTGTCAAGGTCATTTGATGTGAACTCTAGCCAGAGGTTCTTAATAACGTTGTATATACTTGTACTTACTTCAAGCATAAACATAATTACTACCTTCATTAATAAAATAGCCTGCATGCATGCATGCGTTTAAACCTACTTACACAAATGAATTAACTTAGCCTACAGCTTTTCATGAATATACACAAACACACATACCGACTTCCATTCTCATATAATGATTATAATATACATACAAAGTATAAATGTATGGATAGGCTATAATAAAGCCTAGGCCTCTAAGCCAAGTCATGCGCTCTGTTTTTGAGTTACCTGCCTTGTAGTTTATATCCATGAGCATTCAAAAGAAATATTATTATTTTAAATGGTCCGTTGAGGCTTAGCCTATTAATATGACTAATAATAAAGGTAATATGAATAGCATATTATGAATAGCATATTACGAATAGCATATTATGAATAGCATATTATGAATAGCATATGCTATTATGAATAGCATACTATGAATAGCATACTATGAATAGCATATTATGAATAGCATATTATGAATAGCATATTATGAATAGCATATTATGAATAGCATACTATGAATAGCATATTATGAATAGCATATTATGAATAGCATATTATGAATAGCATATTTTGAATAGCATATTATGAATAGAGGCAATCAAAATTTCTATGATGATTACACTCTCAGACGTTCCATTCGTTTTTCATAATATGTCCCAAACGTTTAAGTCATGCGTGAAATTGGCATCGTCATCACGTTTTCATTGGATGGCATAGGTCTTTGAATTCATTCAACCGTGGATGGATACAAGTATCATCTGTATCTGTCACGCAAGTGCTACATACATCTATCAATCCATCTGGCTATGATTGCCAGAGAACAATGTAACAAGTCTCTCTGTGTACTCGGCCATTATTCGGTTGCCAATGTAACAAGTCGCTGCTGCCATGCAGAGCGTGTCCAGAGGGATAATGGGGGAAGTGCGTGTTTGTGTTTCACGGGCCACTGATCACTGCGATGATGTGGAGGAGGTGGAGGAGGTGGAGACAAGCGATGCCATTGTCATCTGCTGCCTGGGTGTCTGGCTTGTTTGCACCTGCAGCAGTATCTCTCTGTGTTTTCACGGTTGCTTGGCTTTTGAATTTAAGCCTTCCATTTACACGTTCTATGCTTTCAGTTCGTCCTGTTTGCTTCCACCTTTGTCTCCGCTGCTTTGTGCTTTGAATGCGTTCGACCCACAACACATCGTCATCGTCACTCTTCAATGATTTACACGTGGATCGTTCCACGCTTTCAACGATTGCTGCTTCCACCTGGATGGATGGATGGATGGATGGATGGATGGATGGATAAATGGATGGACGGATGGATGGATGGGACTACATCGTTCAATGATTTTAACTCCGGTGGGAGGGTAGGAGTTTTTCAAACAGAAGGTTATTTGTTCCATGCTGCTCTAGACAATGTCTCTTGTTCGTTTCAACCATCTTCATCATCATCATCGTTTGGTTCGAATATGAAATTGCCTGACTAGAAAACAATTCAAACAGTAGAATCGGTAGTGGTGGTGGTGGTGGTAGTTGTGGAGGTGGTGGTGGCGTTGTCAGCGGCGGTGTAGTGGTGATGTTAGTGGTGACAACAGTAGTATTAGTACAAGCATTAATCTTTCCCTAAAGCTAAATCTGTTCACTCGAGAATACTTCTTCAAATCTGGGAAATAATAATATGATTATTTTGTTATAAATCTGAATCCCGGCAATTATATTATTATGGGCAGCGTTTTAGCTTTGTGAAATTTAAATGGAGAAATATCGCGTTTTGTGGAAATGCGGTCAAATCTGTTGCTTTTCAATCACATGGAAGATCCATAATTATTTAATTATTGTTGTCTGGATGAGTTTTGAGTCTAAGTGATGAATTATTTCCGACCTCATTCGTCTGCTACCAGAATTTGTTTAATTATATTTTATACTTCAGCTGAAAGCTCTTACCTCTATATTAAACTCGTTTATAAATATAGAACAATGATGGTTCTGTAATAGTGGCTAAAGTGGGATGGGATTGGGTGAGCAGTGGGATGGGATTGGGTGAGCAGTGGGATGGGATTGGGTGAGCAGTGGGATGGGATTGGGTGAACGTTGGGAACGCCGAAGAATAGTCTTATTGGAGCGCATTTGTATCCATGGTTCCATGCATGGTGAGCAGTGAGAACGCGAGTAAAGAATGTTGAGAGCAGTGATGAGAGAGCCGTTCCCACGCTTTCCCATCCACTTTAAACCCTGATGCAAGGTCACCTTCGGATGGAAGACGAAGAGGTCTGACCGTCCATCCTCATATATATATATATATATATATATATATATATATATATATATATATATATATATATATATATATATATATATATATCCTATCCTCATATAATGGTATATATAATGATATATATAATTATATATATATCATTATATATATATATATCCTATCCTCATGCATAAGCCGAATCTAAGAAAAGTGGTCGTCGACACTTTGTACATGACACAGGACCAGAGAAGTGAATTCACCCTCCTCCTACCACTCCTTATTCTTCTCCTCCTCCTCCTTCTCCTCCTCCTTCTCCTCCTTCTTCTCCTCTTTCTCCTCCTCCTCCTCCTCCTTCTCCTCGTCCTCCTCTTCCTCCTTCTCTTCATACTGGGTTTTGAAGGACAACTGTTGTCAGGTATTCATTGTTGTCGACGCATTTCAGTCTCTTCTCTTCAATCGCTATTCGTATAATATTATCGTTACAATATATATTCATATAATATTATCGTTGCAATATATATTCATATAATATTATCGTTGCAATATATATTCATATAATATTATCGTTGCAATATATATTCATATAATATTATCGTTGCAATATATATTCATATAATATTATCGTTGCAATATATATTCATATAATATTATCGTTGCAATATATATTCATATAATATTATCGTTGCAATATATATTCATATAATATTATCGTTATAATTATGAGAATATGCGATGCAGACGACATTCGACGTTTGACAAAAAATGAATGACGGACCGAGCGATAGATGGCACCACTTCTCCTCATTTAAGACAAATCCATCGCAATAGACAGTGACTCCCCTCTTCACCTCCTCTTATCCATCCACACATTCACTCTCTCCATCTGCCTCTCTTTCTCTGTCTATCTTTGTGTGTCTCTCTCTCTGTCGGTGTGTGTGTGTGTTGTACGTGCATATCTCATACACTGCAGCTTCGACAGTGTATGCATTTCATACGCATATAAAATAAAGGGTGGGTCATAGAGAGACCCCCAAGGTATTTTGCCAACATTTTGGCCAAGAGTAAGAGTTTTTAAATCAAATTTTATAGGCTTAAAGTTCTCTGAAGCACATCAACTGGGAAATCAACAATCAAAGAAATCGACTCAATGTGAATTCTGCTGGTTTTTTCCCAGATAGTCAATGCCCCAAATATCTAGATTTGAACACAATGATGATGGATTCAAACACATGTGTCGGAGCATGTTGGAGCCTTATCCATAATCACCACTTAGTCTTATCGAGTGTGGAGAGCTATGCTGGAGAAATAGCCCACCACAATCTGCAGCCAAAACCAAGAGCGATAAGATGGTCGCATTGCAGTTGATAGGAGAAGATTTACCTCTGAAGCACATCAACAAGACTATCAATACCGGTACCTTTACAAAGACACCCATAAAAATGGTTCACGTTTGGGAACTGGTGGTGGACACATCGAACACAAGTTGTGAAGCACTATCAAGCTGATTTCATCATCATCGTCGTCGTCGTCGTCGTCGTCATCATCATCATGAACCGTGGGCTCAACGCCCGTAGGTGTCTGACGCCATTTTAACCATATTCTTCCATTGTTCTCTTTCCAGTGCGATGTGGCTCAGCTTCTGCAGTGATGTTCCGCACCAGTCTGTTAAATCATCCGCCCATTCTCTATGAGGTCGCCCTCTTTTGTTTTGTCCGTCCATCATTCCAAACACCAATGTCTTTATTTTCCTGTCATTGCTCATTCGGCATAATAATGTGACCGAACAGACCCAGTTTCCTACGGATTATACTCTGCATCATGTTTTCCTTGAGGTGTATCCGATTGTACAGTTCTACGTTGGCTACTTTCTTGTCCACACTATTCCCAAAATCCTCCTATAGCATTTCCTTTCAAAAGACAATATTCTTCTATCGATATCTTTTGTTATTACCCAAGTCTCGCATCCTGATTTGATAACAATTATTTGAGACATGACTTAATAAATTCATTTTTTGCAACTTTTGGCTGCGTTATGCGTTTGAATCGTCAAAAAATGGTGGGTGTTGTCACTAAAAGTGATAGAACTTTTGTTCTGTTTGAAATATTTTGATGAAATCTGGCCACCGTGTGTAAAAATAAATTCCCTTTAAGCCTGTGCATTTCGATTGAAAAATTCCTACTTCTGGTCAAGATATTGGCAAAAAAACTGTAGGGGGTCTTTTTGTGGCCCACCCTGTATGCGTGTTTCAAATAGATGTACATCGAAATGTGTGTGGATTGTATAATGTACATGATAGCTTTTGCTTGCCAAAGTACGCATATACTAAATATATATATATATATATATATACATGCAGTGTAATACACCGTGAGAGCATACATATATATATCATTTATATATATTATATATATATATATCATGTATATATATATATATATTGCTGTGGACATGCTTGGACAAAGACTGCAGGTTGCGCCTGATGGGTGATAGAATGTTGCGTTCATTGAAGCGAATATGAATCGAGTCTTTTTTATGATTATCGAGTCTTCCTGCAATGACTTAATTAATGCCTTCAGACATTTGTCTTCATTTCAGCGGAGAAAAAGAGACGCAGACAGACACAGACAGGCAGGCAAGCAGACAAAGAGACAGAGACAGACAAACAGATAGACAGACTCTGACAGGGGCAGAGAGAGACACGTGGAGAAAGAGGAAATGGCACAGAAAGAGAGAGAGAGACAGAGAGAGAGAGAGAGAGAGAGAGAGAGAGAGAGAGAGAGAGAGAGAGAGAGAGAGAGAGAGAGAGAGAGAGAGAGAGAGAGAGAGAGCTATAGATGGACAGAGACAGACCGAGGTGAAGAAAGAGACAGGGACAGAGACAGACAGACAGACAGACAGAGACAGACAGACAGAGACAGACGGACAGAGACAGACTGACAGAGACAGACAGACAGACATAGACAAATCGAGGTACATAGACTAAGGGAGACAATGACAAAGACAGACAGAGAGTAACCGCATCGTTTGTTTCACATTCTGCTCACCACCACCACCACCACCGGCAGCAGCAACTGAAATAGCATCTCACCAACAATAGCATCTCACTCACTCACTCGTTCAAACGTGACGCAATCATATTTATGTAGCTCTGCTCTTTTGTGGAGTCGACATTGATGGAGAATGGGATTCAGCAACAGAGGAAGAAGAAGAAGAAGACGATGCATGGAAGATGGTGGATGTGGAGGTCAGCAGTCAGGGCAGCTGAGGTTGGAAAGAGATAATGGAGAGATGGAAATGGAGAGATGGGAATGGAGGAGAGGGTTGAATGTCACCGAGGGAGGAGGATGCGGTGGTGGTCGTCGGTGTAATCTGGTTAAGACGTGGAAGACGGATGAACCGGATAAGCGATGTGTTCGTCGTTCCGTCTCTTCCACTGGAAGAACTCATCCAACCTCTTCCACCCATCCACCCATCCCTCCACCCACCCATCCATCCATCCCTCCACCCATCCCTCCACCCTTCCATCCATCCACTCATCCACCCATCCCTCCACCCATCCATCCATTCATCGATTGTCTTGTCCTATGCTCTGTTGGACTTTAGACTCTGGTCCTTGTTCTATTCAATTAGCAGCTGCATTATTAACGACACAATTGCCTCCTAATTAGGAACTGCTGCTGCTGCTGTCCTATGTCGTGCAAGCACTCCAGGCATTCTCTCCCCTCTCTCTCTCTGTCTCTGTCTCTCCCTCTGTCTTTGTCTCTGTCTGTCTATGTCTCTGTCTCTGTCTGTCTGTCTCTCTCTCTGTGTGTGTGTGTGTGTGTCTGTCTCTCCTTCTCTGTCTCTGTCTCTGTCTCTCCTTCTCTGTCTCTGTCTCTTCTGTCTCTGTCTCTGTCTCTGTCTCTCTCTGTCTCTGTCTCTCCTTCTCTCCATCGGCCTTTGTCTGTTTCTGCCTCTCTTTGCTCTTCTCTGTCTGTGTGTTTCTCCCCCAACGATTTACCAGACAATGAACAGTGTTGTGTAGAACTGGGGGAACATAGCGATGAGTCATCCCCATTCGACTAACCATTATATGCACAACTAATGTTCCGACGTCAGATAAAGGCGCCAAAGCATTAAAACCAGACTACAACCATCAGTAACCAACGTTCTTTAGCAACTCAAGTCTGCACATCAATAATCGTCGTATTCACATTCGATTGAATACATTTGATATTACGTTGATGTGTGTTTAAGCCGGACTCTACATACATATATATATATATATATATATATATATATATATATATGGCATTTTCATGTCGTTTGGGACTTTGGGTGTAAACCCTGCGGTATTTTTGTAGCTATTGAAATTCTGTCGCATTGTGTCCAGGTATACACTCTGGTTGCCATTGACGACCTCCTGTCTACTATTTCAGTCTGGGATGGATCTTGTTAAGTGTGTGTGTGTGTGTTGCTGTTTGAGAGTTGAATGGTATCATTAAGGGTATGTTGTGCTATGTTTGTTGTGCATAGACTGCTATAAAATGCATTCAAAGATTCAGTTTAATGACATCACTGTGTGATGACAAAGATCATGGGAGCATCGCTCTCCTCCTCCTCCTGTACATGTTTTAAAAAGAAATTTGTAGAACTGCACAACGAGGAAGTTTTTCTAATGCGGATCGGTTTGACGAAAAATTTCTCTGCGTTTCAGAAAAGTCCCCCAAAAATGTAGCAAGTTGGCGACGAAAAATCTGATGACTTTTTTTGCTTTTACAACTGTACAAAGTTATTTACAGTTGATAAAATTGAGATTCTCAGCCGACTGTAATTTATTGTCTGGTGGGGATTTTGCTACGTTCCACTTGTCTGATTCCTCATCACGGCTGGAAGAGGATGAGGAGGAGGAGGAGGAGGAGGAGGTGGTGGAGGAGGAGGAGGAGGAGGAGAAGGAGAAGGAGAAGGAGAAGGAGAAGGAGAAGGAGAAGGAAGAGGAGGAGGAGGAAACGTGATGGCCACTGGGGTATGCATGACTGACTGCAGCCACTCTTATGATGGTGATTCATAAGATATTGTGCTTAACATCTGTCGATAGGAATATTATTATTTATTACTATTGTTATTATTATTATTATTATTTATTACTATTACTATTATTATTATTTTTTAAATTATTTTTTATTTTTATTTTTTTGCCCCGAGGTATTTAGGATCCCTCGGGGACTTATCTCCTAACTACTTCTACATTATTATTATTATTATTATTATTATTATTATTATTATTATTATTATTATTATTATTATTATTATTCTTATCTACCTTCTTTGGTTTATGGTTTGAATCGTCTGAAATATTCACTTTGGTTTGAAAAATGGTTAAGAAAATAAGTCATCTGTCTTAGAATCGTCGTAATTTACGAAGTGTTTCCGCCGCAATGCACCATCACACCACCACCACCATCATCATCCGAATGCCATCCAATCCCTTCGGATGATTGCCTTAAAAGCTGCTGATATGTCCACGGAGACAACAGAGCGATCATAAAATCTGTTCCCTCCTTAAGTCGTCTGCACCGCTTGCACTTAACACCATCATCATCGTCGTCGTCGTCGTCATCATCGTCGTCGTCGTCAGTCACATCGGTTCCGTCCGTATCGTGAATATTTGATGCTTGTGGCTCTGTTGGGTCAACGTTTCATAAGACGTTGTTTCTCTCCAGTGATTACATCAAAGGGTTCAATCGAGTCTAATGCATCACATGCTTCTGCAGCTTCTTCCGCGTTCTTAACCTTGAGGCTGCAGCCATGGTCTCACCCTGGGTTTCTAACAATTGCCTTAAGACCAGCCATGGTCTCACCCTATATAAATATAATTATATATGTATATACGTGGCTAACCTTTACCTTTAGTTTGCCATGGTCTCATCCTACGTAGCTAAGCTTTGCTTTGCCATGGTCTCATCCTACGTGGCTAAGCTTTGCTTTAAGATCAGCTATGGTCTCACCCTACATGGCTAACCTTTGCCTTTAGATTAGCCATGGTCTCACCCTACGTGGCTAAGCTTTGCTTTAAGATCAGCTATGGTCTCACCCTACGTGGCTAAGCTTTGCTTTAAGATCAGCTATGGTCTCACCCTACGTGGCTAAGCTTTGCCTCAAGATCAGCTATGGTCTCACCCTACGTGGCTAAGCTTTGCTTTAAGATCAGCCATGGTCTCACCCTACGTGGTTAAGCTTTGCTTAGGATCAGCCATACTCATCCTACGTGGCTAAGCTTTGCTTTAAGATCAGCTATGGTCTCACCCTACGTGGCTAAGCTTTGCCTCAAGATCAGCTATGGTCTCACCCTACGTGGCTAAGCTTTGCCTCAAGATCAGCTATGGTCTCACCCTACGTGGCTAAGCTTTGCTTTAAGATCAGCTATGGTCTCACCCTACGTGGTTAAGCTTTGCTTAGGATCAGCCATACTCATCCTACGTGGCTAAGCTTTGCTTTAAGATCAGCTATGGTCTCACCCTACGTGGCTAAGCTTTGCCTCAAGATCAGCTATGGTCTCACCCTACATGGTTAACCCTTGCTTTAAGACAAGCCACGGTCTTACATAGATCCATTTAATCTCTCGTTCTGGCGATTCTCGTTGTTGGTGAGATTTTATTTCTGTTAGCATCATCAGCAAATGTGTTGCAGACTCGTTAAGCTGACGGCGTTGAATCGTTTTTATCCGCCGACGACAGATCGCTTTTTACCTGTGGCTCTTGTGGCAAAGGTCCAATGTCTCATTTGGATCCACGGTCTCCCATCGAGCCCGCGTTGGTCTCTCTGTTGCCTGCGACAATATCCGAGTAGTTTATAGTTGTAATATGAAATAAGCAGCGGCAGTTGTACGGAGCTGTTTGGTGTTATTGTTGATGATTTGACGACGGCGTAATTTGTGACTGCCATTTCAGGTCGAAAATTGTCGAAATCTCTGGGGCGAATCTCCCCTATACCCACCCCTTGCGAGCCTGTTTTGTTTATTGGATCGATTGTGATCTCGTCCATTAGCCTCAGTTCTGTTCAGCGCCTGATGTCCCAGGCGGTTTTAGTCACATTTGCCATTGTGGAAAGAGGAGAGGGGGAGAAGCAGGAGGAGGAGGAGAAGGGGGAGGAGGGGAAGAGGAGGAGGAGGAGGAGAGAGAGGAGGAGGGGGAAGAGGAGGTATAACCCATAGGACGACGGCAGAGGTCGTGTGAGTTGAATTGCGTCATTTAGACATTAGATGACGTTATAGATCAAGGTCCACATGGATTATATGAAAGCCACCGTGCATGGATCATTTTCCGATGATAATAATAGCAGCGTATGACAGACATTCGTCGCTGATTGAATTGTTTTTTGCAGTTACAACTAACTGTTCGTCAACAGATAGAAGTGATGTATGCGAGTGATATGTATGCGTGCATGTATTTCCCAAAGATGTCTTTGTCTTATAGTTTATTCCTAGACATTCCTTTCATTGTTCCATCCGCTGGGAAATCAATTCTTCCCATTCCTCTCCATCCCTCTCCATCTCTTTCCATCTCTCCACGCGCATGCTCCGCTATGCCAACTTGAGATTGTCATAATTTAATCTCATCATCCACGAAAACGATTCACTATCATTGTGTTAATCATTGTGATGTAGTCATCGTGTTAATCATTGTAATGTAGTCATCGTGTTAATCATTGTAATGTAATCATCGTGTTAATCATTGTGATGTAGTCATCGTGTTGATCATTGTGATGTAATCATCGTGTTAATCAGTGTAATGTAATCATCGTGTTAATCAGTGTAATGTAATCATCGTGTTAATCATTGTAATGTAATCATCGTGTTAATCATTGTAATGCAATCATTGTAATGTAATCATTGTGTTAATCCATTCATATCCATACAACGTCGACCGCATCTCATCTGCTTTGCTCTCTAACTATCTGTTTCAGATCGTTCGTCTGTGTGGCTGCCTGCCTCTGCCCACCTCGATGGATGTCTGGATGGCTGGGTGGATGCGGCCTTGATCGACTGGAGCGGACGCATGGAAGGCGTAACAAGCAGCGATGACATCTACTGCTCACTCCGATTCGCTGTCTGACGACCAGAGACGAATGAATGAACAATGCATGACAAAGGAATGACCAATGAATTACCAATGAATGGCAAATGAATGACCATTGAATGACAAAGGAATGACCAATGAATTACCAATGAATGGCAAATGAATGACCATTGAATGACAAAGGAATGACCAATGAATTACCAATGCATGACAAAGGAATGACCATTGAATGACAAAGGAATGACCAATGAATGACCATTGAATGACCAATGAATGACCAATGAATTAACATCTCCGACGAATTGCTACGAACTATCGTCATGCGCTCTCTCACACGGCTCATGCGGTTGACGCTGGAGCGGAACCGGTTGCCTTGGTGACGCATCTTCGTCTATCAGCCTCAGCAGCTGCTGGATGGTGATGAAGATGCCAGGACACGTGACGAAGAACGGACGAAGATCGTCGTCATCTTCGTCGTCGTTCTGTGTTCTCTGTGGATTATGGACAGTAGTGATTGCTTTGCTATGTCTCGTTGAACCGGGATTTCAGAAGACGATGTCGTCATCACCACCTGTTATGGGTAAGCAGATAAGATATCAGTATATTCTATCCTCATCATCAATCATTCATTCATTCAGTCATTCATTCGTTTATTCATTCATTCATTCATTCATTCATTCATTCATTCATTCAGTCATTCATTCGTTTATTCATTCATTCATTCAGTCATTCATTCGCTCATTCAATCAATCAATCATTCATTCATTCAGTCATTCATTCAGTCAGTCATTCATTCATTCATTCATTCACTCATTCATTCATTCGTTCGTTCGTTCATTCATTCATTCATTCATTCATTCATTCATTCATTCATTCATTCAATCTGTCATTTACTCGCTGATTCAGACAAACATCTGTCATTTATTCATTCATCAATTCTTTCCGTCAGTCAATCTTGTCAATAAGTGAGTCAATCATTTGCTTATTCAGTCAGTCAGTCAGTCAGTCAGTCAGTCAGTCAGTCAGTCAGTCAGTCAGTCAGTCAGTCAGTCAACCATTCATATAGCGATATCTAGGATCTCTTGCGAGTGGTACATGCACACAACTTGGCCTCAATAGAATGGAAATGTTTTAAGCGCTGATGTAATGTAATGTAAGCTGTAGATTGGACGTCTATTGCATTCAGATTAGTGACATGAGTCAACCAGAATTATAGACATTTTTGTGTGTTGCGCAATAATTTTTCATCTGCATGATGAGGTATACTGTACATGCAAGCATTATTTCATATGCCATGCGGCACGACGATGCCATCTTTTGTTGTCAAAATTCAACAGAGCGTAACCGCAGTAGACATGGAACCAGTGGAACCAGTGGAGCGGAATGATTCTGCCAACTGCTGTCCTCTCTGTTTTTGAAGCCATTTGTTTCGCTCTGTTGCTATTGTTCAGAGTAATATTGTTGTGGGTCATGTTTGAACATGCAGAGAAAGTCCTTACGAATTGTATGTATGCATTTTTTATGTGTGTATGCATATATGTATGCATGTATGTGCACTTGTTATAACGTCCCTTCAAGCTCACTGCTCAGAGGCGCTCCCGATTGACCACAGAGCGGACACTGCAATCGAAGTTTCACGCCGAAACGCTGAGCAATTGCGAGTGAAGAACTTGTCCAAGGTCCCTACGCGGCAACGAGGTGGATTCGAACCTGCAACCCTCCGGCTGCAAGGCAACGAACATACCCACTACACCACCACTCCCCACAGTGGGACACGGTGATGCTGAATGGCTAGCGTGCTCATCCTATAACATGGCAGACATCGGTTCGAGTCTTCTTCACCACTCAGATGGTCATTGTATCGCCCTCCTCTTTTATCCAGGCTTGGGACTGGCACTGGCAGATTACAACCAGCAATATTTTTTAGTCGAGTGCTACATAAATGAATGGTTTCGGATTAGAATGACGTCACTGCAGTCCACGGTCCATTCAGACGGACAGGCAGAGGGAGGCAGACGGACAGCTAACAGGACATCCAAGCATACAAGGGTTGATATATAGATGTAGAAATGTGGGAAATGTGTTCCGTCTATGTACATGTAGGATTGGTGAGGGATATAAGAAAACTTTGATTTATGGCCGGGTTAGTTGTATGTGCGTATGCATATGTGTGTATATGTGCGTATGCATATGTGTGTATATGTGCATATGTATTTGTGCATGTGCATGTGTTCACGTGTGTGTATGTGTGTGTATGTGCATATATGTGTATGTATATGTGTATGTGTGTGTATGTATGTTTACGTGTATATATGTGTGTTTGCGCGTGTGTATGTGTGTGCGTATGTATATGTGTGAATGTGTATGTATGTGTATGTATGTGTGTATCTTCGTCCACTCTAGGTGCATTGTTTTTCAACAGCCCGTATACACTGCGTTTGGTTCACGTGGGTCTGGCTTTGATAGCTGCACATGTTGGCAGTTATGCGCTGACTCGCTAATGATAAGTACAAGTCTCATTTGGACAGCAGGGCATCTAATTGAAATAATCTGTGCTTCTCACCCGCTCTCTGCGGTCCATCAAGAAGAGGAATGGGATGAAGAAGAGGAGGAAAAGGAGGAAAATGGGGAACAGTCCCATGAGCAAACCAGACCCAGTTGTTTGAGTACCGGTATAGAGTAATGGCTTCTTTATTGTCTCAACCTCGGAAGTTTTAGCATCCGTGTGATTTGATGAGTGACCAGATCTGTTTCTCGGCCACCTTTTCTTTCAATAGCAACACTGTGACGTCGTTGTATTCATTGAGTCCGCTAGGTACAGCAGTTGATGCAAAGTATGGGAACATCTTCTTTGCCTGGGGCGTGAAGCTCAGGAGACTGGTTGAGAGGCGTGCACGAGGGCAGTCAATAGACCGTAGCAGTCTCACTGATCTACTCACTACCAGCAATGAGGATTATCAACTTTATGACCAGCAACGATTCGTTTAACATGGTTGAAGGCGAGAAATTGTTTTCATGATACGAAGCATCAAACGAGGATGCTCTCGCTCTGCGCTCAGACTCAGCGCACCGTAAAACACCTTCGTTTATTGCTGATGAGAAAGATGAAGGGCACAAGCAGCAGCAGCAGCAGCAGCAGCAGAAACAGCAGCAGCATCAGTACCATGCGGTACAAGTGGATCGGTCGCTTTCCAATTGGAAAAGCACGAGGTGAAGGAGGCAGAGGAGGAGGAGAAGGTGGAGAAGTAGGAGGAGGAGGAGGAGGAAGAGTGGAGTGAAAGACGGAAAGAAGAAGTTTGTATACGTAACGGACGATGATTCTTTGCACCGCTGAGATACAAGTATCCTACTCCTCCTACCCCTTCTCCTCCTTCTCCGCTTCTGCTTCTTCCTCCTCCTCCTACTCCTTCTCCTCCTACTCCTTCTCCTCCTCCTACTCCTGCTCCTTCTTCTTCTCTTCTTCTTCTTTTTCCTCCTCCTCTTCCTCCTCTTCCTCCTACTCCTTCTCTTCTTCCTCCAAATCCTTCTTTACGTCTAGACAGATTGTCGAATGTAACCGGACAGGTGTTCAACTCTTTACTTCCAGTAGGAAGCAAGGAAGGGGAATGGGGGGGGAGGAGGAGAAGGGCGGTGGGCAAGTGATCAGGTGGAAGTGTTGTATTTGGCCAATTATCTCTGTGTTCTCTGAACCTGTCTCTGTCGATATTCACGCTTCAGTTAGTATAAACAATGACACCCTTACTCGAAAAGCATTGCAATATAATATCATCTCTGCTTAGAGATGTCGACCAGATGTTCGCTTTGGGTTATAAAGAAGATGATTTTTCACTCTATTATTACATCCACACAAATACACGCAGACTACTAATGGCAACTACTACTGCTGCTTCTAATACAAAAATTAATGATAGTCATAGTAGCAATAACTACTGAATAGTATTGTTATGACAATATTAACCGTGCGACAAATTAAAACAATAATAATAAATAATATTGATTCTAATGGAGTTATTATCATCATTATTATCATTGTTTTCATCAACATCACAATGCTTATTGTTGCTATTGTAATAATAATAATAATAAACAATATTGATTGTAATAGCTGTTTTGTTGTGACCTTCTTCTGTGAGGCGTGCAGTTAAGGTCATAACCTCCGATTATGAATAATCTTCAGCGTGGATCAGATGAGCGAATGATGAATGTAGGTCGGAATGCGAACTCCTCTGACCTTTGATTGACCTCTGATTGCCCAATTCACATAAATGGTTTTGTAATGTCCGTCCCTCTTCAAAGCTGCTCTCCTTCTCCTCCTGCCCCTCCTCCTTCTCCTCCTGCCCCTCCTCCTCCTCCTCCTCCTCCTCCTCACCTCCTCCTCCCATAGAGTCCTATTCCTCCTTCTCCTTCTCCTACTCCTCCCTATTCTCAACCAAATTCCTCCTCCTTCCCTTTCTCCTCCTCCTCCTCCTCCTCTTCCTCCATCTTCTCCTCCTCTTCCTCTTCCTCTTCCTCCTCCTCCTCAGCTTCTCCTCCTATTCCTCCTTCTCCTTCTCCTACTCCTCCCTATTCTCAGCCAAATTCCTCCTCCTTCCCCTCCTCCTCCTCATCCTCCTCTTCCTCCACCTTCTCCTCTTCCTCTTCCTCCTTCTCCTCCTCCTCCTCACCTCCTCCTCCTATTCCTCCTTCTACTTCTCCTCCTCACCTCCTCCTCCTATTCCTCCTTCTCCTTCTCCTCCTCACCTCCTCCTCCTATTCCTCCTTCTCCTTCTCCTCCTCACCTCCTCCTCCTATTCCTCCTTCTCCTTCTCCTACTCCTTCCTATTCTCAACCAAATTCCTCCTCCTTCCCCTCCTCCTCCTCCTCCTCCTCTTCCTCCTTCTCCTCCTCTCTATTCTCACCCAACATCCTCCTTCTCCTCCTCCCTCCTTCTCCTCCCCTTCCTGTTTTTCTTTATCCTCTTTCTCCTCCTCTTCTTCCTCTTCCTTCTCCTTCCCGTCTCACTCCAGGGAGTCGATGACTTTTTCAGTCGAGAGCTTTCATCAAAGTCCGTCGTTTAGTTGCGAGTTGTTACTTTTTACCACCCGTCCAACACCGATGGACATTTGCTGTTTGTCGGCTATGATCCATATCACTGCACCCCCCCCCTGCAGCAACCCGTTGCTCTCAGTCGCTGGGTGTGTGGGGCTGCTGCTGGTGCTGCTGCTGCTGCTGCTGCTGCTGCTGCTGCTGCTGCTGCACCCTGTCCCTCTGGACACAATTTATTATATGGTCGTTTATTGCCATAGCGATGGCAGATGCGAAGATGAGTGGCTGCTCTTGCCTCCGTAGCCGCTGCTGGGGGCAGGAGAGGGGTAGGGGAGGGGTTTGGGGAGGGTGTAGTCCTCTCTCTCTCTCTCTCTCTCTCTCTCTCTCTCTCTCTCTCTCTCTCTCAATCCATTCGACTTTTTCTGTTGGATATTATAGTTATCTAATTGTAGATTAAAAATTCATTGTAGTCGAATTCAGGCTCTCATTCAGAAAAATTACGATGTGTTTTTTCATGGATTTCACTCAGAGGAGGGAATTGTTACTGTCTAGGGATCTTGAACAATGCATTCACACACAGCTGCTCTGCTGCTCAGCTGCTCATGGCATTGGCCAGTGGTCCGTCGCATGGTTGTGCGTGCCCTTCTGAGATAATAGATGGCAGAAAGACAATGACAAATGCAGTTGTATTGTATTGTATTGCATTGCATTGTATTGTACTGCATTGTATTGTATTGCATTGTATTGTACTGTATTGTGTTGTACTGTATTGTATTGCATTGTATTGCATTGTATTGTATTGTATTGTATTTCATTGTATTGTATTGTATTGTATTGTATTGTATTATATTGTATTGTATTGTACTGTATTGTATTATATTGTATTGTATTGTATAATATTGCATTGTATTGCATTGTATTGCATTGTATTACATTGTATTGTATTGCATTGTATTATATTGTATTATATTGTATTGCATTGTATTATATTGTACTGTGTTGTATTGTATTATATTGTATTGTATTGCATTGTATTGTATTGCATTGTATTGTATTGTATTGCATTGTATTGTATTGTATTGTATTGTATTAGATGCAGCTAACATTCCCTCCTGACCTTCGTAGCATCAGATGCAAGATTCAGATATGGAATTATGGATATCTCCGGAGAGAGTTCGTCACTCCATTTGGATGATGATCGCAGTTACATGGACATTGCGAGGATCGAAATCCACTTTCCATAAGGGATGTGAATGTTTCTGTGATCACTCAAACTTGAGTCCAATCGGGGTTGTTGAGTCCCTGTGGATAAGGAGTCAGGTGCATTCGCAGATATCACGGCAGAGTTGAAGCCACATCAAAGCTTATCTCTTAGGTACTATAAAAACTCAGGTATAGAGTCACTGTTTATGCAATTCTAAGATGTTGCTTTCTTTAACTTTCTTCAAACTTCAGGCTGCCCGCGGATTGCAGATCTATGGGCGAATGTAGAACGTAAGATTTAACTTCGTTTGATGTGAGTCTCGTTTGAAGTCTACGACTTGAAGTTTTATCTTCAGCAAAGCAGACATCAGGCAGCAGCAGACAGAAGCAGCAACGGTCGTAGTCTTCGTCGTCTTCTTCGTCTTCGTCGTTTTGTCTTTCGTTTGAAAGGCGGAGATCACTTCTCCGTCCATTAAGTGGAATTGTTTTGCCAAAGACTGACGTTCGCTCTCCCCCCCCATACCTCCCCATCCCCAAACCTCTTCCTCTCCCCCAATCGTCTGTCTTCGCTCTGCTGTCAGTATTCGCGATTGCATCGATTTTTCCAAATGCTTCTTCTTCTTCCTCGTCCTCGTCCTTCTTCAGAAGTCGGTCCAATTTCTTTCCGGATATCTTTTTCTTCTTCCTTTCCTCTTCGTCGTCGTCGTCTTCGTCTTCTTATGCCATTCTTCCATCGCCAGTTATGGGTCCGTGGAGGGAAATAAATCGGACCACTTGTTCCATAGATCTCCTCTTTCTCCTCTTTCTCCTTCTCCTCCTTCGCTCCCTCGACTCCGACGATGGCTATTGCTGTCTTCTTCTCCACCTCCTCTTCCTCCTCTTCCACCTCCTCTTCCTCCTCTTCCACCACCTCCTTCTCCTCCTTTTGTTCTGGTCCGCTGCTGTTTTCGCTTCATTTATCTTCCTGCTTTTCTTCGCATCGCTGTTGGAACTTTCCAGATATCATTTGATCTATGGGTAAACTGGAGTAGAATGGGGAAGGAAGGTCGTTGAGCGGAGTGGATGGATGGAGTGGGTCTACTACCTGTTCGCCGGCTGCTATCTTCCGCTTCCACGAGTGCAACGTCAGCTGCTTTGCTCTCAGATGAGGATTATAGTTAATAGTGATGCAATTGAACACAAGAGACAAATCTTCACTGAGATCCATGGACTCCAACGTATACACGGGATAATATGTCTGCATGGGACACTTATATGGCGCCGTTTTAAACATCGTTGAGGTATCAATAGTTTTAGTATAGCCTTGTAGAAAATGAAGAGTATACGGTATAAGATGCGCTCAGATGACTTCCGTAATTGGTTTCACTTGAAGCCAACATTGATTGTCATCTTACGAATACCACGGAATTCATTACTCTGGATGTATACAGTAGCTGCCACTTAACCTAAGCGCTCGTGAATAAGTCGGTGCCCTGAGCTCAGCTTCAGAGTGGCGCCTTAGAAATGTGGTGTTTACGATTACGTCTACGATTAAGAGGCAGTTGATAAGATCCCATCGACCTTTCCAAACGAATGATAAACTCCAATGCATGAATGATTATGCTGATCCACCCATCTACCCAGACTTCCCCTTTCTCTCTCCCACCCCGCAATGTAAACAGAGCTATTGCGCCATCAGCATCATCATCAACAGCAACAGCAGCAGCATCAGCAGCAGCATCAACAGCAGCATCAGCATCAGTCAAGAGCTTCTCAGTCTGTCATCGTACTTCAGATGCAGATTCAAATTTGCCAGAATAATATCTGCAGACGTTGATTTCTACTCGTTGCAAATGTCCGACCTTGAGATATTTTCATGTGTTATCTTTTGTGCCAACGATATACATACGATGCACACGGACTTACAAAAACAGACACATACATAAGCACGTACGGGCCAGGCAGACAGACAGACAGGCAGATAGGCAGACAGGCTGACAGACAGGCAGACAGACAGGCAGACAGACATACAGGCAGACAGGCAGAGAAGCACGACCGATCCATTTGTTCGTCGGAATTGATGTCGACAGCTGATCAACTGTTTTCTTCAGGTTGCGACGACACACACATCATCCACGACCAAACCAACTTCCACTCAGCAATGCCTCATCCTTCTCCTTCTCCTCCTTCTCCACCTTCTCCTCCTTGTCCTCTTTCTCCACTCTCTCGTCCTCCTTCTCCACTTTTTCCACTTCCTTCTCCTTCTTCTCCATTCTCTCCTCCTCCTCCTCCTCTTTTTCCACTTCCCGTCGTTCTTCTCCTCTTCGTATATCACTATATCGGATCCTCGTCCTGCACCGTGAAGATGGAGAAGGTGGTCGTCGTTTTCTTTGCACTGCAGTAGGTGGCAGCACTTTCCTTAACGCCGTCGTCGTCTTCTTCGTATCAACATGCAAATATTTGATGAAGGGTTACACTTGAAACTGGTATTCGCTGTCACTGACTGCACAAACACACACACACACACACACACACACACTATCTGCCTCTCTGTCTCTCTCTCCCTCTCTGTCTCTGTCTCTGTCTCTCTCTCTGTCTATCTCTCTGTCTCTCTGTCTCTGTCTCTCTCTCCCTCCCCCTCTGTCTCTGTCTCTGTCTCTCTCTTTGTCTCTGTCTCTGTCTCTGTCTCCATCTCTCTTTGTCTCTGTCTCTGTCTCCATCTCTCTTTGTCTCTGTCTCTGTCTCTCTCTCTCTCTTTGTCTCTGTCTCTGTCTCTGTCTCCATCTCTCTTTGTCTCTGTCTCTGTCTCTCTCTCTCTCTTTGTCTCTGTCTCTGTCTCCATCTCTCTTTGTCTCTGTCTCTGTCTCCATCTCTCTTTGTCTCTCTCTCTGTCTATCTCTCTTTGTCTCTCTCTCTGTCTATCTGTCTTTGTCTCTGTCTCTCTCTTTGTCTCTGTCTCCCTCTCTCTTGCCTCCGTCCGACATTTGAGGAACGACAAGCCGACCAATCACACAGCGGTGCCAATGTCATTGTCCACATTGCGAGCGAGCTCTGTCCGTCTGTCTGTCTGTCTCTCACTCTCTCTGTTCCTTTATCTATCTCTGTCTCTGTCTGTCTCTATCTGTGGCGGCGGCGCATTGTTCGATTTTCCTATAATGGTTCGCGCTTTCCATCACGTTTTTGCCTATTGCGTCACGGTTGCTGGTGGTGGTTGCATATAACGGTGGTAATGGCGGTGGTGGTGGTGGTAATGGTGGTGGTGGTGTTGATGATGGTGATGGTGTTGGTGGTGCTTTCTGCGAACGGCTTTTGTCTGCATCTCCTCTGATCTATTCGCTGCGTTTTCTTCTCTCTGACCTTCTTTCTTCTCGGCGCCTTTTCTCAGCTCTTCTATATATAATCCAATTCATCTGAAACGACGATTCGTGATTCGGACCAATGACGTCAGCGTCGTCACGAGACGACATCATCTCCTTCAGTCTGTTCATTGAAATCGAACGTTAAACTGCAGCAGATTAAGCAGTTTATGCGATTGCGCTGAGATTAAGTGTGGGCCGGGGGTGGGTGTGGGGTGGGGTGGGGTGGGGCGCGGTGGGGCGGGGTGGGAGGGGAGGGGCGGCTGCAGCGGCTGCGAAAGATGATCGACACAGATGATGTGATGATGGCAACGTTTGCGATGCATGTTTTTTCAATGTGTCTGCGACGGATTTCTTCGTTTGTGTTGTATGGAAATTTGTGGTTTAAAGTGATTGAATTATACTGTGGTTGTAAGAATGATGGAGAATGTTGGGTTGTGTATGTGCTTGTGCTGCTCTTGGTCATGAATTTAATGATGGTGGAGAGTGTGGTACATGGAAAGGAGACGTTAGTGTATAGCCTACCGTGAAGAAGGATGGTGTATAACGGCAAGATCAATCCACACAACCTTGGTGTAACGGTGACAATGCATGCGAGTGGCTCTTGCTGTTATACGATCCGTTTGGCTGACGATGTCGTTTAGCGTTTGACCTGTATATGTGTTGCCCAACTCTGAACATTGAAATGCAGTTGTATTGTATCAGGTACTGAAGTTGTATTGTGTCAAGTACTGCAGGTGTATTGTATGAAGTACTGCATCTGTATTGTATCATGTAATGCAGTCGTATTGTATCAAGTACTGCAGTTGCATTGTATCAAGTACTGCAGTTGTATTGTATGAAGTACTGCAGTTGTATTGCATCAAGTACTGCATTTGTATTGTATCAAGTACTGCAGTTGTATTGTATCAAGTACAGCAGTTGCATTGCATCAAGTACTGCAGTTGTATTGCATCAAGTACTGCAGTTGTATTGTATCAAGTACTGCAGTTGTATTGTATCAGATACGGTAGTTGCATTGCATCAGGTACTGCAGTTGTATTATATCAAGTACTGCAGTTGTATTGTATCAAGTACTGCAGTTGCATTGTAGCAAGTACTGCAGTTGCACTGTATCAAGTACTGCAGTTGTATTGTAGCAAGTACTGCAGTTGCATTGTATCAAGTACTGAAGTTGTATTGTATCAAGTACTGCAGTTGCATTGTAGCAAGTACTGCAGTTGCATTGTATCAAGTACTGCAGTTGTATTGTATCAAGTACTGCAGTTGTATTGTATCAAGTACTGCAGTTGCATTGCATCAGGTACTGCAGTTGTATTATATCAAGTACTGCAGTTGTATTGTATCAAGTACTGCAGTTGTATTGTATGAAGTACTGCAGTTGTATTGTATCAAGTATACTGTCTTCCTAATTTCAACCTAGATTCCTGCCACAGAATAAAAATAACCCAAATTAGGCATTCTTTATAAAAAAGTGTATATAGTAATATGCTCGTGGTATTTAGTTTCTCTCTCTCTACCATTTTTTGTGCTGTTCTTCTGCAAAAAAATTCTTTAACGTTTGCGCTTATGCGAGGCTTCTGCCTTTGACCTGCGTGGACAAGACAAGTGTTGTTTTATTGTTTAGTCAGTTAAACTTTTGATTTGTGAGTTTTCATTTTTTCTTGCTTTCGTTGACTGCGAACGAGAAATCAGTTGGTATATATTGAGTCATGCAATGCCTCCGTGGCTTCCGTGGCTTCCGTACCTGCAACTGGTGTTCTACTTCCAGATAAGACAATGCAATGAATGCCATGGTGAACACGAGGCAATGTCTTGACGCTTCACAGACTGCAGAGGATCGTCTAATTTTTGTTCGTATGCGGTTTTTCACTTGACTACAGGTTCAGAAAGTTGGTGTTGTGGCTGCAGGCGATATCGATCGTTGCTGAGAAATGATGTTGATTGAAAAGTTGTTGATTTGTTAGATGAGGAGATGACATATATATGTGTATGAGACGAAGAATATATTTATACACGGCATATATATATAATTGTATAATAAATATATAACTATAAAGTCATATTATAAATATTCATATTATATACACAGTGTGATTGCATAGATGTCCAATTTGTCCATCTCTCTGTCGCCTGTCATTTACTCAACAGTTATGCAATCGCTTCGGATGCACTATCGCTGATTGACGACCTTGTACGTCTACATTGTACATTGTACATTGTACATTGCACATTGTACATGTACATTGTACATGTACATTGTACATTGCGCATTGTACATTGCACATTGTACATGTACATTGTGCGTTGTACTTTGTACATTGTACGTCGTATATTGTACACTGAACATGTACATTGTACATTACACATTGTAATGTACATTGCACGTTGTACATTGTATGTTGTATGTTGCACGTTGTACGTTGTACGTTGTACATTGTACATTGTACAACATTGTACATTGTACATTGTACATGTACATTGTACATGTACGTTGTACATTGTACATATACATTATACGTTGTACATTGTACATTGTACATTGTACATTGTACATAGCGATTAAGGGATCTTCGAAGTATGCGTTGTACAGTGAATGCCACTCCGCTCGATTGATTGATATTTCATTGTCTTGACGTCGAACCTGCTGCTGCTGCTGCTGATGCTGACGGTTATTTATGGCGCCCAGCTTGACGACCAATTACGATGCTCCCTCTACAAGTACCCTTCGTCGTCCATCGTCGACTGCTGAAGTTGCAGCAGATGCGGCTGAGATGCGGGTTGCTGCTGCTGCTGCTGCTGCTGATGCTGCATCTATTTCTGTTCATCTCTTAATCTGATGTCAGCTGTGGAAACGACGAAGGAGATGAATGAACTGAGTCGTGTCGTCGTCGTCATCATCTGTCATCATTATTATCCGCCGCATCATCATCATCATCATTGATGCCTCGAATCGGGAGATGGTCTATTGTTGGATGCAGTGGACACGAAAGGAAAACTGTTGACAACAAAGATGACCTTCGCTTGTCTGCTTTCGAGGGCATCAACTTCATCATCATCATCATCATCATCATCATCATCATCATCATCATCATCATCATCATAATCATCATCATCATCATCATCATCATCATCATCATCATCATTATAATCATCATCATCATCATCATCATCACCATCATCACCATCATCATCATCATCATCATCATCATCATCATCATCATCATCATCATCATCATCATCATCATCATCATCACCACCATCATCACCATCATCATCATCATCATCATCATCATCGTCATCGTCGTCGTCGTCGTCGTCGTCTTCATCATCATCATCATCATCATTATAATCATCATAATCATCATTATAATCATCATTATAATCATCATCATCACCAGCATCATCATCATCATCATCATCATTATAATCATCATCATCATCATCATCATCATCATCATCATCATCATTATAATCATCATCATCATCATCATCATCACCATCATCACCATCATCATCATCATCATCATCATCATCATCATCATCATCACCACCATCATCACCATCATCATCATCATCATCGTCATCGTCGTCGTCGTCGTCGTCGTCTTCATCATCCGTGACAAAACATTGTGATCTATCTACACTGTCTCTCTGATTGATATATATTATTATAATTATAACAACTTTGCTATTTGGTTTTGAGTTTCATTCTGCATACTGCAGAACTATTTGGATTTGGCTCAAAGTGTAATTCGGGCTATAGTTCAGAATCATTGTGCTTTAGCCCAGTGTTATTTTGTGAGGCTTAAAGTTGCATTCTGGCGATCAGAGAATAATTTGGATTTGGGAGCAGACCAGTTGACGAATTGTGAAGAATTACGTCAGTGGTTCTTGCACTTTGAAACTTTTCGAAGTTCCGACCCATGGATTTTCTGTTGAGGGTCCCACTATCTGGAATGGCCTCCCACTAACCTTGCGACTTATGCCTATGCTAAATTTCTCTGCATTTTTAAGTATCTCAAATCCTATATTTGTAGCTGTGGCTGGGCTGCGAGCGCCTCTGAGTAGGTTTCTTGAAGAGGCGCTATATAAATACTCGAAATGAATGAATGAATGCAGGATTTCATTCCCGGATACGAACGGATTTCCGGAGCAACTTCCCCTCCCACCTTCCGCCTTCCGCCTCCCGCCTCTCCCCATTACAATGCTTCTGCTTAATTGAGTTGGTGATCTTCCGACTGTGGAAGATGTCGTTAGATAGACATCAGATCCTTTGCAATTGTACATCAAGTCAAATTAATTATCAGATGAGAAAATGGTTTGTTCTGAGAAACCAAACAAAAACTAGGGGTATGCAGAGCAAAACAATAATTTTTTTATGCACCAGAGTGCATATACAAAAGCGTAGATAGATGCTAAAGTACTTTAAGCACCAGATGGATGCTAAAGAAGTTTAAGCAGACGTAGCAAGTACACTAGAAGTCAACTAGATTTAAGTATACTATGTAAACAGATGTGAAGGAGAAAAAGCAGAAATCGCCCTGAGGCAATGTATATATATATATATACATATATATGTATATGTATATATATGTATATACATGTATATGTATGTATATATTATATATATATTAGGGTGGTCCGAAAAAATTTTTTGCAATATTTTTAATCGCACACCCTCCTGTTTTGTGAGGTTTGGCATAAAGATCAGTAAGTAAATTTTTAAAAATTTATCCAATAAGAGGAAGTGGTCTCCCAAAGCCCATTTAGAAATGCATGGGAGCCGTTTCGGCAAAAATATCGACTCTTGTTAGGTCCATAAATTTTGTTGTATCCAACAGATATTGTTCAAATTTACACCAAGCTCTGTGCTTAAACAGCTTTCTGTAAGATGAAACTTAGGGTCATAAGTCTTTATAAAATTTTAAAAAATTGGAAAAACCATGTGTCAGACTAATTTACTGTACTTGTCGTCAAAGTTGATTGTTAAGCAATGTCGTCAGGTTTGTCACCAATGAGTTGCGAGTTCAACTTATCGACTAATTGAGCACCTATAGTTTGCATTTGTCAGTTGAAACTATTGGTGGTGTTAAGCAGCATGGTAGAGGAGCTAACACTGATTGCCATTCCTGTTGAGGACTTCTCTGAAGCCAGTAGCCAATGTGACTGCATGTTCTGGGCAGTCAGTAGCAACTTTCAGCACACAGACAATCTTTTGAGCAGAAGTGTAGTCATCTTTTGAGCAGAAGTGTAGTCATCGTGCTCTGACCACAGGCTAATTGGTGTGCAGAGGAAGTCTTGTACCACATGAAGACACTTGAACAAGTTGATCGATAGTTGGGTGACAAAGTGGGCCACGGAGAGGTTCTTGAACCGAGGTATTTTGGTTGGAGCAAGATGGGGAACATCTATATTTCGTTCCCTCTGCAGGACACTGACAATATCCTGCTCAAGGTCTTCATCAGAAATGTCATCACTTAATAAAAGCAATGGAGCATTGGAGCATGGTCTTCGCTTAGGTACCACAATAATTACTGGAACCTCACTTTCTTTCAGAAACCTCTTTGATTTTATCGTCAACTTGTTGCAAGTCTTCGATCAACTGTAACATATACAAGTCATTCTCAAGAGCAAGCCTGCAAAGATTGTGGTGACAAACACACAGATATGCCACAAATATTCCAACTCACTCTTACTCAGTTGGTATTTATGATGGAATATGAAGATTTTAAGTATATCCCATCCAGTGAGCATGGTGGTATGCGCCCGGAATCAGAAATTCTGTGTTCGCATCTTTGCTCAATGGTGTAAGAGCCATCCTGGTAAACTCTCCATAGTCCTCACATGGTTGAACATCTTCAAGATGTCCTCACAGGCAATGCCGGCACATTTTGAGATGCAAGCCATGTATCCCTTATGTGCTTAGACAAATTTCACCAGCCCTCGTCTCTGTCCAGCGGATCAAACTTCGACTTATTGGTGAATTCCCACTGATACTTCAGTTAACCAAACAACTCAATCCGGTTCTTTTGAGATAAAGTATCAAACATAGTGACTGCACAGACCTTGTACACATGGTGCTGGAGACTGAATTGACACCAGGACATGAAGACTGTGGGACTCGTGTATTTATCTCAGTATATTATAATGACTGCAGAGTTAATTGAAACTAGGACAAAGACACTCCACCCAGTCATTAAACACTACAGGAGTGTTTCATTTAAGATGAAACCAAATGACTGATGAACTTTGTTCTTCCTAGGACAAATTGAAAATTTTGGGAGTAGATTTTCCGGGGACAAAATGACTTGCAGAGTTGATGCTTCCTTGGGAAAATTGAATTGGGTGTAGATTATTCCTGGGAGCAAATGACTTGCAGAATTGATGCTTCCTAGGGCAAATTGAAGGGTGGGGAGTGATTCTCTCTGAGACCAATTCACTTGAAGAATGAAGCGTTTCAATTAACCCATGGTGTCAGCAGTATATTATATCAGTTAATTAGTCTTACAACGAAGATACTCCTCAACTAAAGCTTGCACATTTAATTTGTTTCCAAGAAGTACCAACTCTGCTATTCAATTTGCCTATAGGAAGAATCCACTCTACAAGCCATTTGATTCCAGAAGGAATCAACTTCCCTTTCAATTTGACCTAGGAAGAATTGATTCCACTGACGTTTCTAGTCGCAAACTGCAACAATACACTCCGGTCAATTAAAATAGTAAGAATTAACTCCACCATTCAATATATCCTGGGATTGACTTCTGGAATGTTCAAAGAGAGATTCTATTCAGCCCACTACACCAGCATTGCAAGAAAAGAAGACCCCAACTGAACGAATGCACCATAAATAGACTAACAGTTTCTTCGCCTCAGATTCACATTTCAGTGTCCATGTGTGTAAGAAATTTAAGCAATAATAATACTAATAATAATAATAATATTATGGGACATTTATTTATTATTAAACCAAAATGCTATAATACACATTTCTACACACAAAGAGGTGTTTAAAGATAATAAAATATATAGAAATATTAAGATATATTTAAAATTAATTTTAAAATATAAATAAATTGAAATATATATTCTGAATTTATAGTCACATTAGTCATAATGATGCAATCTATCAACTGCATGGCATAAAGCAAGATGCTTGACCAGAATAATTCATTAATTCACCTCTAGAGAAGACTTAGAGGAGGTTAAAAGTCAAAAAGCTAGGAAAATAGGGAAATTTTGCCGAAATTCGAATGTTTTTGTGGTATTATTTTAATGGGCTGTGGGAGACCACTTCCTCTTATTTGATTGGCTTAAAATTTTTCCTGGGTGCTTTTTTACATCAATTCACACAAAATTGGTGGGTGTGCGATGTAAAATTCCAAAAAATAATTTTTCCAATGTAAAAATTGGCCACTCTAATATATATACATATATTATATATATATATGTGGTAACTCTACAGTAATAGTCAACACGTGGATGTGTTTAAGGCGTTTCAGTTTTAGAGTTCGGGATGGATAGGCTGCCTGTTTAACGACTACACAACGGAAACGGATGACAGATATATAATTATTTACACATGTATTTATACTATTTTATAGTATATATTATGCATAGATCATATAATATATACATATACATGTATAATCATAATATTATACGTAGCCGATGTAATAAATATGCCTAAAATCTACATCTAAACTCGTCTTCTGTTTTCGTCAACTGTCGGATTTAAGTAGAAACTTCAGTCGAATGTTTGTTTCTAAGAGAATCGAAAACAGATGAGACTCGAGCAATAAAAAACGAAGGTGTCGACATAAAGGGGGGAAATCTGAATAATGTGGGTAAATTTGAATATAAATTAATTGAAGACTTTTTTGTGTGGGATAGGAAATGAGAAACATTACAATGTAGATTGAAGATGATGAGAAATAAATGTTTTTTAAAGAAATCAATGAATGCAGAATGCTTCTGGTTGCGATTCTGTTCCAACTTTTATTATTCATCAAGAGAGAGAGAGAGAGAGAGAGAGAGAGAGAGAGAGAGAGAGAGAGAGAGAGAGAGAGACAGACAGACAGACAGACAGACAGACAGACAGACAGACAGACAGAGACAGAGACAGACAGAGAGACATAGAGACGGAGAGACAGACACACAGACAGAGAGAGAAAGAGGAAGCAATTAATTGCACAACGTGAAATGAGATTTCGTTAATAATGATTTATTTCTAATTTCATTTCTCTTTGTTTTTCATTTCTCTTCACCATCGTCATCATTTCCTCTGCGCTAGAATTTCAAATGAATTGGATTCTTGATCCACCTGATTACAGCCATCTGTGCATAGAACGCACATGTACGTACGTATGTATGTATGTATGTATGTATGTATGTATGTATGTATGTATGTATGTATGTATGTATGTATGTATGTATGTATGTATGTATGTATGTATGTATGTATGTATGTATGTATGTATGTATGTATGTATGTATGTATGCATGCATGCATGCATGTATGTATGTATGTATGTATGTATGTATGTATGTATGTATGCGTGTAGGTATGTATGTGTGTATGCTGAGCACATAGTATGTATGTATGTATTGATGTATTTATATATTATGCATGTTTGCATGTATATATATATATATATATATATATATATATATATATATAAATATATGTATATATTGGTCAACAAAAAGTGAAGGGAGGGAACCTTGACATAAGAACGGTTTATGAAAAATAATTCGTAAAATTTGAAACGCTTGGCCGGTTATCGGTATCTAAGGCATATACATTTAACCCTCGGGCTACCAAGGGGGTGGTTGCCACCCCCCCTAGGTTTTTCGCAAATCAAACGCGTTCCGTCTGGAATAAAATTTTGAAAAAATTGGTAGCTGTAGAGGGTTCATTGGGACACATTTTGAGCTAAAATGTTTGATGATGCCCCCTACCGTTCAAAAGTTACACCAGATATACCCAAGGTACTAGGGGGGGTGGATACCACCACCCCTCTAGAATATTGTCTGTAACTTTTCCGCCCTTTAATATTAAGAGACACAAATTATACCATTCTATAGAGGGAATGTGGGGCTACATTTCCATGCTCACTGAGTTGTCTTTTGACAACCGGAAGTGCTCAAAATAAATTAAAATATATATAAAGGTGTTTTATTTTCATAAAATTGTCATGTTTTTTCTATTATAACTTATCCATAATTTATTTTTTAATAGAAATAAATTATGCCATTCTGTAGAGGGCATTTAGGGCTATTTTCTGATACTAAATAATTTGTCTTTTGATGACCGGAAGTGCTCAAAATAAATTAAAATGTGTGAAAATGTTGGGGTTTTTTACAACGCAAGCCGATATGTTTGCGTAAACGTTTTTCAGCGGCTAAAACATGTTTTTTTGTTTTGATTGAACATAAAAAAGACTTATTACTAGTTTTTATAGTTGAATATTGGACTTTATTATATGTAAACTACTTTTTATATATAAATCATGTATAAAACACACAGATTCTAATATATTCCTTATGCGTAAGTATACAATTTGTGGAATCGACGGGTACCCATGGTAAAAAATTCATAATTTCGAGGGGCATTCATATTTTCTGAACCTAAATATACCATTTTGTGCAGAAATGAATGATGAATCCAATGGCGTATTACAAGTTATGATATCTCAAACCAAACCCAAAATCCAGGGGGGGTGGTAACCACCCCCCCTTGGTAGTCAGTGTTACAAAAAAAGCTTGGTAGCCTGAGGGTTAATAGAATACACGCATGTACTTTGTGTGTTTGTCCGTTGTCTATCTGTCTCATGAGAGTATATATGTACATATATATATGTATATATATATATGCATGTACGTACGTGCACATATCTAAAGGTTAGCATAAATATATATATATATATAATCGTAATTATAGCATCTTTTCAGGAGGAGATGGAGATGGAGAATATGGAGAAGAAGGCGGAGGAGATGGAGGAGATGGAGAATGTGGAGGAGGAGGAGAGGAGGGAGGAGATGGAGGAGGAGGAGGAGGAGAGGAGGGAGGAGATGGAGGAGGAGAGGAGGGAGGAGATGGAGGAGGAGGAGGAGGAGTAGGAGGAGATGGAGAATGTGGAGGAGGAGGAGAGGAGGGAGGAGATGGAGGAGGAGGAGGAGGAGGAGGAGGAGAGGAGGGAGGAGATGGAGGAGGAGGAGGAGGAGTAGGAGGAGATGGAGAATGTGGAGGAGGAGGAGAGGAGGGAGGAGATGGAGGAGGAGGAGGAGGAGGAGTAGGAGGAGATGGAGAATGTGGAGGAGGAGGAGAGGAGGGAGGAGATGGAGGAGGAGGAGGAGGAGAGGAGGGAGGAGATGGAGAATGTGGAGGAGGAGGAGAGGAGGGAGGAGATGGAGGAGGAGGAGGAGGAGGAGGAGAGGAGGGAGGAGATGGAGGAGGAGGAGGAGGAGTAGGAGGAGATGGAGAATGTGGAGGAGGAGGAGAGGAGGGAGGAGATGGAGGAGGAGGAGGAGAAGGAGGTATTGTCATTCTTTTGTTGATGGTTCAAGATTCTCTGTCACTTCCTTCTGCTCCCTCCTCTTCCTCCTTCTCCTCTTCCTCATCATCTTCCTCCTCCTCTTCTTCCTCCCCTTCATGTCATCTGGATCTGCAATTAATGACGAGAGCTGCAGTGTAACATAATATAATGTAATATAAGAGTCGATGCAACTGATGTGACTGAGGACGAAACTTCTGTCGTCATCTGCTCTTGTCTCAGCTCTAATTTCTCATTAATATATATATACATATATATATATATATATACGTGTGTATATATGAGACAGACAGAGACAGGGAAGTTAAAATTATCCATCCATCCACCCATCCATCCATCCATCCAACCATCCAACCAACCATCCATCCATCCATTCTGAACGCTCTTTGGCTTCAATCTACGTCTAATGTAATCAACGCTTGAAGTCAATTCAATAATCGCCGTAACACAGATGTGGGTGGGGAGGTGTGATCAGGCCTGGCGAGCCCCCCACCCCCGCTCCGCTCCACCCCACCCCTGGGTTCATCCATTCCCTGGCAATCGCTTCCTTCGTTGCCCAATTGACCTCCAGCTGTCCGCCTGCCAACATTTCCATCGGATGGTCTGCCAAGAATTCCAACCAGTACCCCCTTTCCCATCACCTCCTCTCCCCCTCTCATCTGGCATATGGAAAAGCAAATGCCCTTATAACCCCCTTTCCCACTACTCCGGCTTTCTCTGATTGGCACCAGAACATGGCCATCTTCCAGGTATTTCGAATGGGGAGAAGGGGTTGGGCTCCAAAGTTAGATCAATCTCATTTGTCTTGTGCTCTGTGGCCGACCAAGTCTCGGTCTCTCTGTCTCTCTCTGTGTGCCCTGTCTGTGCATATATGTCTATCTATCACTGTCTGTGTACATTTGTCTATTTATCCTTATGTCTGTGCATATATGTCTATCTATCACTGTCTGTGTACATTTGTCTATTTATCCTTATGTCTGTGCATATATGTCTATCTATCCCTCTGTCTGTGTACATGTGTCTATTTATCCTTATGTCTGTGCATATATGTCTATCTATCCCTCTGTCTGTGTACATGTGTCTATTTATCCTTATGTCTGTGCATATATGTCTCTCTATCCATCTGTCTGTGTATATATGTCTATAGCTATTCCTCTGTCTGTGTATATATGTATATATGTCTGTGTGTATATGTCTATTGTCTACCTATCCGTATATCTCCCAATCCATTGTTCCTGCAGCATGACCAAGTCTAACTGTCTTTCCGTGTCTCTCTGTCTCTCTGTCTCTCTCTCTCTCTCTCTCTCTCTCTCTCTCTCTCCCTCTCCCTCTCTCTCTCTCTCTCTCTCTCTCTCTCTCTCTCTCTCTCTCTCTCTCTCTCTCTCTCTCTCTCTCTGTCGCCATCTCTGTGTGTGTGTGTGTGTGTGTCTCTCTCTCTCTCTCTCTCTCTCTATATATATATATATATATATATATATATATATACATATATATCTTTTCCCCCGCCATCCCTTTTGGACACCTCTTATCACAAAACATCTGTTTCTACCGTCTGCGATCATCTGCTTTCGATTCTCTTCTTTACATAGATCTTTGCTTTCCTCCCGGCAGCCATTGCGGTTGCTTTCTTAACTCAAAGACCAAAATTTATTTCGAATATCATTCATTGCGATGATCAGCTGATACTTCGCTCGTTTCTTTCACAAACTTTGTTTGAACTGTGACGGGATAATTGCCGAATGGTTAGGTGGCTGTGTTGGGATGACCTTAATCAACACAAGGCATTCACTTAGAGTTGCTTAGCACCGACGATCGATACTTTTCTTGGTCATTAGATTTATAGAGGCGCTAAATAAATGCGTAAAACTATATGTGTGCACGCACCTCCTCTGACATGTTGGAACTTGGAAGGCGGAGGAGGAGGAGAAGGAGGAGAAGGAGAAGGAGGAGGAAGAGGAGGAGGAGGGCATTCGAACCGGTGTCAGTGTTTGGTGGTTACAAATTGGAGCGACCCAGCGCCACAAATTCAAATGGGGACGCGATCCATGGGAGGGAGTAAACGGGTCGCCCTTTTCCGCATCCGCCCTGATTGGCAGTGGACATGGAAGAGGAAGGGGGCTGGGAGTGGGGGGAAAGGGGGAGAATGGGGAGTGGGGGATGAATGGTGATCTTTAGGAGATGCTTTTGATGATTGCCGATCAGTGTCTATTGCTGTTCGCAATTAACGGACGATTTACGGTTTGGTCTGAAATGACGACGATGTGTGTACCCCCTCCATCCACCCCACCCCCACCCCTCTGCTCCTTTCATCCGCGCCGATCATAATATTCTCTCTGATTTATCTGTACACCACCAGTTCGCGGTTCCCTCCCCCTTCCCTCTTCAAGTGTGTCAATGCTAGCCACTCCCTTTCTCACTCTCTTTCCTTTGTCTGTCTCCTCTCTGTCTCTCTCTCTCCGTCTCTCTGTCTGTGTCTCTGTCTCCCTCTATCTCTCTCTTCTCCATCACTTCCCTCTCTCTCTCCCTCTCTCTGCATCTTTCTGTCTCTGTATGTCTGTGGCTGTCTCTGTCTGTCTCTGTCTGTCTCTGTCCCTCTTTCTCTCTCTCTGTCTTCTTCATCCCCTCTCCAGCTCTGATTCCTTTTTTCTCAGCTTCGTCCGTGAGATTCGACGGCCGAAGTGGCTTGGGACAGATTCATCATCCACACATCTTTCTCGTCTTCTCTTTTCTATTTTCCTCTTTTCCTCTTTTCCTCTTCCACTTGAAAGTCTCCGTTGCTTGCGTTAAAAGATATACCCAACTGCTGATCTGCTCTACTCCCATACAGCTCTGTCTGTCTGTCTGTCTGTCTGTTTGTCTGTCTGTTTGTCTGTCTGTTTCTATACCGCTTGCACAGCGTTGTCTCTTTGTCTGTCTGCTTGTCTCTCTCTCTCTGCCAACTCTGCATGTAGTCAGTCTGTCTATCAGTAGATTGCCATTCCTCCTTTTCATGTGTTATCGTCTCAATCGGAGTACCCTCCATCCCTTCGTCCCTCCCTCCCACTCTCCATCCCTCCCACTCTCCGTCACTCCATCCTCCATCCTTCCATCAGTCCACTCTCCCACTCTCTCAAACTCCCTCCCTTCCACCCTTCTTCCCTCCTAAATGACTCTAAATAACACCAAATCTCCCATGAACCTCTTCTTCCGGAATTATTTCTCGACGATGCTTTCAAACGAGCAGATTATTGGATGATCATCGGATCATCAGATTAATGACTGAACATTCATCTCAACATCAACCTTTCAAGAAAACACAACGACACGTACACGTACGCACAGATGGAGAGATGCACGAGGGCAGAGAGACAGACATACAGAGTTACAGACGGACAGATAAACAGAGAGGCAGAAATATTAAGACGTTGATTCAATTGTGGCTCGTTGAAGACAAGTTTGGAGAAGAGGAGATGGAGGAGGAGTGATAGGGGGAGGAGGAGTGGGAGGGGAAAGAAGAATGAGAGGGACGGAGGAGTGATAGTTGGAGAAGTGAGAGGGGAGGAGGAGTGAGAGGAGGAAGGAATGAGAGGGAGGAGTGAGAGGGGATGGGGAGTGAGAGGGGAGGGAGTTAGAGGAGACGGAGGGGTGAGATGGGTGGGTGACAGTTGAAACCGGAGATAATTATGGAAGCGGAGGGCATGGAATGGATCTGCAGTGGACGGAGGGAGGAGAGGGAATGGACGGAAGGTGGGATGGAGGGAGGTATGTATGGTCATCTGTCACCCCGTCTTATTGTTTCCGGTCATTTTCTGTAGCCTGATATCTGATGAAGAAGAAGATGTTGTTTGCTTCGTTCGTCCTTCTGTCTTAATATTGTCGCGATCACTTTACACTGGATTCCCGTTGTCAGTCAACGCGTCAAACGCAGCTGCAGCGTTGACAGCAACCGATAGCCAGACGGACAGGGAGAGATAGGGACAGACAAACAGACAGACAGACAAACAGACAGACAGACAGAAGGTGAAAGAGACAGAGGCAGAGATGATGATGACGACGACAACGATGATGACGACGACGACGATGACCTTAGCTATGCTGAATCTAGCGGATTCTATAGCGCCACTTTATTCGAATTCTCTGCGTTTGCGATGATCTTGTCTGGCACTTGGCTCGTCAGACAGGTTGTCATCCATCGGATCTGGAATCTGTTACGGATTATAATTGGCTCATGGTATTCGCCTTCTTGGAAGAGATGGAATGCATGCTCTCCCATCCATCATCACCCACCCATCTCCTACCCATCTCCTACCCATCCCCTACCCATCACACACCCTTCTCCTACCCATCACACACCCTTCTCCTACCCATCACACACCCATCTCCTACCATTCTCCTGCCCATCTTCCACCCATCTCCTACCCATCTTCCACCCATCTCCTACCCATCTTCTACCCATCTCCTACCCATCTCATACCCATCTCCTACCCATCTTCTACCCATCTCCTACCCATCTCCTACCCATCTCCTACCCTTCTCCTACCCATCCCCTACCCATCACACACCCTTCTCCTACCCATCACACACCCTTCTCCTACCCATCACACACCCATCTCCTACCATTCTCCTGCCCATCTTCCACCCATCTCCTACCCATCTTCCACCCATCTCCTACCCATCTTCTACCCATCTCCTACCCATCTCATACCCATCTCCTACCCATCTTCTACCCATCTCCTACCCATCTCCTACCCATCTCCTACCCTTCTCCTACCCATCTTCCACCCATCTCCTACCCATAACTCACCCATCTCCTACCCATCACACACCCATCTCCTACTCATCTCCTACCCATCTCCTACCCATCTGCTTCCCATTTCCTACCCATCTCCTACCCATCTCCTACCCATCACACACCATTCACTTCTTATATTGTGCAGTCAGTCTGAGTGACTTGTCTCGAGTGCCTCTGAATGTTTCCATCTTCCCTCTCTTTCCTATTTCCAGGTCCTCCATGCTTTTCCATGTCTATTCAATCCGATCATCTCATTCGTCCTCTGCTTTTTCCTATTCCTCTCCTTCTCCATTCTCTCCATTCGAGATCTGGTTTCGGTTAAGTGGAAGAAGAATGTCTTCCTTTGATGGAACACAACCTCAACCTCCCTTCCATCCTCAACCATAGCAGACAAATGAAGACGAACCGAGACAGACAGACAGACAGAGACAGACAAACAGACAGAGTGGCACGCACAGACACAGACACAGGCAGAGAGCCGCCTCCTCTTTGACTGTCTGCTGTCTTCCACACCCACAACATAGACGGACAGACAGAGGTGAACTCCACCGTGACTTTACTCACTCTCGTATGAATCTCACGTTTGATGGAATAAAGTTGATGTGAATTCCTGCATTCTCTCAATTTCTCTGACAGATTGCAAATGTTTCGATTTTTTGGTCGAGACATGTTTACCATCATTTATTGTCTGGTGCTGTAGGAAGACAAAATGTCTCTTTTGCAAGTACATGTACATCGTGTGGACACACTGCAAGTATAATTATAGAGGGCGTTCTTGACAGAGTCACTTACGAGACCTTCTACATCCGCCCTGCGTACCCTTCGACCGGAGGGGCCTTTCCACTCATCATCCTATTCCTCTGCCACCATTTAGACGTAGGGATATTGCAAGTACATGTACGTCGAATATTAAGACAGAAGGACGAACGAAGCAAACAACATCTTCATCAGATATCAGGCTAATGATAATGATAACAATGATGATAATGATGACGACGACGACGACGATGACGACAACGATGATGATGATGATGATGATGATGATGATGAAGACGACGACGACGATGATGATGATGATGATGATGATGATGATGAAGACGACGACGACGACGACGATGATGATGATGATGATGATGATGATATTAATGATGATGATGATGAAATCGAAAATGTGAGAGGGTTATGATGTGTCAGGTATGTTCGCTATTGTTATTTGCTCTTGAACGAAGGAATGAAATGGATGAATGAATAATTATTAAGAAGCCAACAACTCTTCGCTTTAACATCTCAGATTATTCTCTCCAGAATCCATTCACAAATGTAGATCCTCGTCCTCCTTCTTCTCCGTCTCCTTCTCCATCTTCCTCTACCTTTCCTTCTTTCTCATCCTGTTTTTCCTCTTCGTCCTAGTTTTCTTTCTTTCTTTTACTTTAATCTGCACATACCTTCACATCCGCCGCAGTTCCTCCTTCCAATAGACCTCCTTCTTCTTCCTCTCCTTCCTTCTTCTTTCTTGTTCTTCCTTCTTCGTCCTCTCCTTCCTTCTTCTTTCTTGTTCTTCCTTCTTCTTCCTCTCCTTCCTTCTTCTTTCTTGTTCTTCCTTGTTCTTCCTCTCCTTCCTTCTTCTTTCTTGTTCTTCCTTCTTCTTCCTCTCCTTCCTTCTTCTTTCTTGTTCTTCCTTCTTCTTCCTCTCCTTCCTTCTTCTTTCTTGTTCTTCCTTCTTCTTCCTCTCCTTCCTTCTTCTTTCTTGTTCTTCCTTCTTCTTCCTCTCCTTCCTTCTTCTTTCTTGTTCTTCCTTCTTCTTCCTCTCCTTCCTTCTTCTTTCTTGTTCTTCCTTCTTCTTCCTCTCCTTCCTTCTTCTTTCTTGTTCTTCCTTCTTCTTCCTCTCCTTCCTTCTTCTTTCTTGTTCTTCCTTCTTCTTCCTCTCCTTCCTTCTTCTTTCTTGTTCTTCCTTCTTCTTCCTCTCCTTCCTTCTTCTTTCTTGTTCTTCCTTCTTCTTCCTCTCCTTCCTTCTTCTTTCTTGTTCTTCCTTCTTCTTCCTCTTCTTCCTCTTCTTTCTTTTCCCGTCCAGCGACCACGTGGTCTGTCAACTGCGGATCTCACATTCAACATTCGCTCCGACGATTAGTTTCGTCTGCTGCACTCATCACATCTGTCTGTGTCTGCTGCATGTCCTCCTCCTCCCTGCCTCCTCCGCCTGTCTGTCTGTCTGTCTCTCTGTCTAACTGCCTGCCTGTCTGTCTGTCTGCCTGCCTGTCTGCCTGTCTGCCTGTCTGTCTGTCTGTCTGTCTGTCTGTCTGTCTGTCTGTCTGAGTGTCTGAGTGTTTGTATGTCTGTCTCTCGTCTCAGTTCACCAATTCTGATTTCCCCAGAGCATTTCTTCCATACTATAATTACACCAATCAGATCACGGAGGCGGTGGAGCTGTGGGACGGTGGGGTGGGGGATGGTGGGGGTGGGGGATGTTGGGGCAACGGTGCCCCATCCGATCGGCAGAGAAGGAGAGAGACGTCCAAAGGCGGAGATTTCTCCTCACGCTGCTTCAGAGGACTTTGTAGTTGCCCTTGTTGAAGGAGTCAAGGAGAATACCCTCCTCCTCATTCTCCTCCTCGTCCTCTTCCTCTTCCTGCTCCTCCTCTTCCTCCTCCTCCTCCTCCTCTTCCTTCTTCTTCACTTCCTTCTCACCCTCCTCTCTAATCCATCTCTGTTATGTATGACATTGTGTTCGTGTGTGTGTGTGAGGGCGTCTTAGTCGCGAGTGATGTTCATCTTTGCCCCACAGCCAACCACCCATCTCATCACGAACGAACCATCTGGACTTACTGACCGGATGGATGCGTGCGTGACGTTTTGCCATAGCAACGACGCCATAGCAACGACGCCATAAGATTTGATTGGAATGAGTTTATATGACATTGTGTTGTGTTGTGGTGTTTATCTGACTGATCGGTCGATTGAGTCATTTGAGTGGTTCATGGGTTGAAATTTAGATCGATAGAGTTTTTATCCAGCAGTTATTTGGCGCTAAATAACTTAGCTCTAATGAATACATTGAACGCACACTGTTGGTGGGAGTATTAGACGACGAGGAGAGGACTGGATATATCGACTCTCTTATCTTTGGTGAGGTGAGGAAAGTGAAGTGGCCAATACTTCTTCACACACTATGGCTGACCGCATCATGCCTCGGGGTTGGTAGCTTAAGGGAAAGTCTGTTCTATGACCTTCCCATCCAGGTGTCCAAGGTGGGTCAAGAGGACAGTCTCTTAGTTTGCGTCTCTCTATCTGTTCACTTATCGCTTGGCATCAATAATGCAAACAGACAGACACAGGCAGACACAGAATGACAGATACAGACAGACACAGAGAGCCAGATACAGACAGACACAGACAGGCACAGACAAACACAGACAGACACAGACAGACACATACAGACACAGACAGACACAGACGGACGTAAGTCACGCAACAGTTCTCCTCTTCTGAAATGTCTGCCGTGGAGAGACAGACAGACGGAGGCAGAGAGAGTGAGAGGTGAGATGGTTTGAATTGGTTTAATCTAATGGAAATAAGAGAGATGCTTCTCATTGAAAGTAAAACCTCTTCAGTCGGTCGATGATGATGACGATGATCATGATTATGATGATGATGATGATGATGATGATGATGATGATGATGATGATGATGATGATGATGATGATGATGATGATGATGATGATGATGATGATGATGATGATGATGACGATGATCATGATTATGATGATGATGATGATGACGATGATGATGATGATGATGATGATGATGATGATGACGACGACGACGACGACGACGATTATTATTATTATTATTATTATTATTATTATTATTATTATTATTATTATTATTATTATTATTATTATTATTATTATTATATGGCACCAGTCGGTCTGTTTGCTTGACCTTTCCAGTCAGTTTGACCTCTAGTCTGCTCACCACCAACCTACATACACACACACACACACATACACACACACATACACACATACACACATACACGCATACACACATGCACACATGCACACATACACACATACATACATACACCCATACACATACACCCCAAAGACACAACAGCTGCATTGACCTCGTGTCTCGTTCTCATGCAAGTGAAAGACAAATATTGAGATAAGCACGAATTAGACAAGATAAGAAAGATAAGAAGTATGGTAAACAATAAAAATTGTAAGAACGATTTCATTTGATCATTGATCAATGTTGAACTACGGTGTATATATAACAATGCAATAATACAGGACAATGCAAAGTGTGCTTCTGATTTTCTGTCCTCATAATAATTATTCGAAAGTTCTGAAGTTCAAAACCTTTCGATGATTTTGTTGATTGATTCATTTAAAATTACCAACAGATTAAAAGTAATAATTATAAGATTTTCTCGCTTTTTGATTTTCTCCAATCAGAGTGAGACGGATTATTATTCACTGACGACCCTCGTATTGTAATTTATTGTGATTATAATGTTGTTGTTGTTGTTGTTTGTTGTTGTTGTTGTTGTTGTTGTTGTTGTTGTTGTTGTTGTTGTTGTTGTTGTTGTTGTTGTTGTTGTGAGTAGAAATACTCGTTTATGTTACATGCACGAATTGGAGTTGTCAAGTTATTTGGTTCGCACCATTGTACTAATAAATTATACGAAGCAGGGTGATATTATTATTATCGGGGGATTTGAGACGTTCAATCCATTTGTGCAGTTCAGGATCCCGTAGTAAAGTCTTCGTTTTACACTCCGCGTGGATAATAAATAAGCTGACCCTGGTTGTGCTTCTGCAATTCTTATTAAATAACGGGTATACGAAGCTAAAATATCGCAAAAGACTTATAAATATTTACGCATGACCAGCTTCTATTTAAAGATCTGTTTTGGAAAGAAATGGTGTGTGTGTGTATGTGGGTATTTGTGTATGTGTGTGAGAGAGAAGAGAGACAGAAGGAGACAGAGGGATAGAGAGGCGTGTCGTAATTACCTTTATACCTGACCTTATCATACCACCAACCAACCTCCCTCCTTCCTCTTCCTTTCCCTTGATGTCATTGAAAGGCGTTCCATCGCTTCCGTTCGTTCGCTCCTCCACCTCCCGTTGACTCCACCATCCTCCCCTCCATCTCCATCTTCCTCTTCGATCCTCCCGACCCCTGCAGCTGCAGCTGACTGCGGCGGAGGAGGGGGGAGAACTTCCACCCATCTTCAACTGACATTCCTTCTGCTGTACTCCCTCCCTCCTCCGTGAGAGTTCGATTGAATCGACCTATGAAGAAGAAGAAGAAGAAGAAGAAGACTACGACGAGGAGGAGGAGGAGGACGAAGACGAGGACAAGGAGGAGGAGGAAGATGAGGACAAGAAGGAAGGAGGACAGGTGGAAGAAGAAGAAGAGGAAGAGGAGGAACAAGATGCGAGCGAGGATGAGAAGGAGGTAATGAGGAGTAGGAAGAGGAAGAAGAGGAGGAGGAGGTTTGCATCATCAATATCTATGGATCAGCTGTGGCTGTGCTTTGAAACGATCGCATGAGATGAGTAGAAGAAAGAGGGTGAGGTGAGGTGAGTGAGGGAGATTCATGCTGAGAAGGATGAGAGGGTGCCATGAAAATTTAAATACCTAATCCTCACGTCCTCTATGCCTCCTCCTCCTCCACCTCTTCCTCCTTCCTTCTCTGCGTCTCTCTCTCTCTCTCTTCATTCCATATCTCTTTCCATCCTTCCGTCCTTTCCTCTCTCCCTCTTTAATCTCTTCTTTCCTTTCCTTCCTTTCTTCATCCACACATTCCTAATTGCCTCTTTCCATCCTCCTGCCTCTTTCCAGCTTCCTTCCTCTTTAACAGATTTCCTTCTTTCCTTCCTTCCTTCCGTCCTTTCTTCCTTCCTTCTAGGAAATCTTCCGCGCAGTCAGAAGTGTAAATCTCTCTTCTCGTCAAGTTTCCGGATTTGTAAGAAGGTCGATTGAATGGAAGAAGAGGACGATGAAGACGATGACGATGAGGATGAGGAGGATGAGGATGAAAAGTGGTGGACGATTTCTTAATGGTCCCTCGCGTCGTCGTTTGCATCAGATGGATAGCGTCAGATAGATCTCTCTCCCAGGCCTCACTCCATCCCTCCATCCCTCCACCCCTACCTCCCTTTTTCCATCCCTCCATCTCTTCATCCCTCTCTCCATTCCTTCCTCCAAATCTCGGCTGTTGACATCTGATTCGTGTTCGGAATCTGTAGAACCATCGTTTGCATTTGAATATATATATATATATATATGTATATATGTGTGTGTATATATATGTATATATATATGTACATATATGTATAATTATATATATATATCTGTATAGCCATCGTTTGCATTTGAACGATCCAAACGCAACGATTGACATACGCACATACATTCTATATACACACATCTATACATAGACATATACCATATATATATATATGTATATATATTATGTATTTATTTATATACATGCATACACGTAACTATATATTGAATATAATTATATGCTACGTTCATATACATGTAATGCCCATAAGCGCATACACACACGAACGCATACATACATAGAGAAATCTTGATGTGACATTGCACCACTTCCTGATCTTATATAATTATATCCTAGTTAGTTCTTCTTTATCTGTCTGAGTCTTGTCTCCCCGTCTGCTGCTGCTGCTGCTGCTGCTGCTGCTGCTGCTGCTGCTGCTGCTGCTGCTGCTGCTAATGACCACTGATGCGTTGTATGCACGTGTGCACTTTTTGTGTTAATCACTCAAGCGGTTAATTGATTTAACGAACTGAAAAGGTTCTTCATCCTCATCTTCTTCATCTTCAGCTTCATCTCTCTCTCTCTCTCTGAATTTTCAACTTAATCTTCATCTGCTTCATTTTCTTCATCTTCATATTCTTCATCATTTTCTTCATCTTCATCTTCATATTCATTTTCTTCATCTTCATCATCTTCATCATCTTCTTCATTTTCATCGTCATCTGCTTCTTCTTCATCATCATCTTCATATTCATTTTCTTCATCTTCATATTCTTCATCTTTATCTTCTTCATCATCTTCATAATTCATTTTCTTCATCTTCATCTTCATATTCTTCATCTTCATATTCTTCATCTTTATCTTCTTCATCTTCATATTCATTTTCTTCATCTTCATCATCTTCTTCACATTCTTCCTCTTCATCTTCATCATCTTCTTCATCCTATTCATCTTATTCATCTTCGTTTTCTTCATCTTATTCATCATCATCATCTTCATCATCTTATTCATCTTAATTTTCTTCATCTTCATCTTCATATCCTACTTCGTCTTCTTCTTCAGCTTCGTATCCTTCTTTTTCTTCTTCTTATTCAGTATCTTCATCTTCATCTTCATCTTCTTCATCATCATCGTCTTCCTCTTCTTCATCTTCATATTCATTTTCTTCATTTTCACCTTCATCTTTTTCATCATCATCGTCTTCTTCTTCATCATCTTGTTATTCATCTTCATTTTCTTCTTCTTCAGCTTCGTATCCTTCTCTTTCTTCTTCTTCTTATTCAGTATCTTTATCTTCATCTTCCAGTTCATCTGCTGTTCTGTAGAGTTGTCGACCGATCTGAATATCTTCACGGATCCGATCGTCTCCTCATCCGGTCAACAGGGGTCAGCCTCAGGGTCAGCAGGGTCAAGCTCAGGGTCAGCAACGACGAGGAAGCGATACTTTCGATATCTAACGGTCGATCCAACGAACGAAAACTATCTTTACGTCGGATCTGTGTCAGTCTTACTTGCTTTATCATCGTCATCGTCGTCGTCGTCATCGTCGTCATCAGCAGCAGCATCTCCATCATCACATCATCATCGTCGTCGTCGTCGTTTTCGTCACCACCTTTTTATCTTTTCTTTAATCACTTTCTAAACTTCTTCCTCTTCATCACTCTCCATCGTCATCACCACCTCCTTTTTATTTTGCTCCTTTTTCATCATCATCATCATCATCATCATCATCATCATCATCATCATCATCACTATCTTCTTTTCTTTTGCTCCTTTTTCATCATCACCTTCATGTCATCATCGTCGTCATCATCATCTCTTCGTTCTCGTTATCTTCATCATCATCGTCGTCATCGTCTTCGTATTATCTGTTATTTTGATTTCATTTACATCTTTCATCTTCTGTCATCTAACATCGTCTTTATTCCATCATCTTATACTGTCCTTCGATTTCTTCATCTGACATTTAGCAGATCGATCTCAATAATTAGTTATTGCTTTTAAAGACAGTTGGTTAGAATGAGAATTTGCGAATTATAGGGTGACACGAAAGTTCGTTCACCGTTTTCAAAATGCGTTATCTCAGTAACGGCTTCATATTTCTTTATAATATTTTGTCAGTGTATACATCAGTCAGATGAAAGATATTGGTACTAATTTCAGTATGATCCGGTCCGTTTTCGCCATTATTTAAAAGATAATGTAAAGACGACCAGTTTTTGCGGAAAAAACGGCGTTCATCAAATTTACACAGTAAAGAAAATGTGTAGGCTTAGCCTCGACATACAAAGACGTAGGCTAATAGCGTACAGTGTCTCCTTTCTGCTTAATGACAGCACTGACTCTATCCGGCATAGGAAGAGTAGGCCTACGCTTACATTCCGCGTGCTCCACAGATGAAGTTTAGTCCGTCGGTGATGGTTTGGGGTGGGATGACTGCCAGAGGTCTCACTAAACTTCAATTTGTGTCAACTGGTACCAGACTGAACTAGCAGTAGGCCTACTACGTACACCATAAACATTCTCGAGCAGATCGTGAAGCCAGCGTTCGAGAGCGAACATGACAACGGCAGTGTCATGCAACGAAAGTTGTTTGTTAACAATGATCGACCTAGGAGTATTTCAGCAGGATGGCGCATGCTGTCATACATCAGCTGTGACGACAAAGTGGCTAGACAACAACATCCCGTCACACATAAAGCCGAAGGATTGGCCACCCAACTCTCCGGACCTCTCTCCTATTGAGAACTTCTGGAGTAATTGATCTCTCAGCGTTTATAAAGATCCTGAGCCAAAGAACGCTGTACAGCTCAAGCGTCGCCTCCAACGAGCGTGGAGATCGATGGCAGTTGGGACACTTCAGAGACTGATCAAGTCATGCCGGATAGAGTCAGTGCTGTCATTAAGCAGAAAGGAGACACTGTACACTAATAGCCTACGTCTGTGTTTGTCCTATATAAGTAACAACAGTGTCTTGTCACGCTTGTATACGAGGCTAAGCGTATACACATTTTCTTTACTGTGTAAATTTGATGAACGCCGTTTTTTCCGCAAAAACTGGTCGTCTTTACATTATCTTTTAAATAATGGCGAAAACGGACCGGATCATAATGAAATTTGTACCAATGTCTTTCATTTGACTGATGTATACACTGACAAAATATTATAAAGAAATATGAAGCCGTTACTGAGATAACGAATTTTGAAAACGGTGAACGAACTTTCGTGTCACCCTATATATTTTATTCCTGCATCTTTTTTATGCTGCTCTTTGTGAGTTAAGATACGGTAAAACCCAATCATTGCTTGAACGCGAATTTCAATTGCTTCTTAATTATTCAGCCTACAATAACTGAGCCAAGTTTTTATAGCGCTATGTAAACTGCTCTTGTTCTTATGCGCCATTTTATAGGAGTTTGTTTGACATGGCTCGCAATGTTCTTTACATTACACCTACGTTACTGATGAAAAGTTTCTATTTTCTTTGCAGGGATCACGTCTACAGGTTGGATGCATCGTACATATCCGAGGTAACAGTTGTTGTCGTTGTTGCTATTGTTGTTGTTGTTGTTGCTGCTGCTGTTGTTGTTGTTGTCGTTGTTGTTGTTGTTGTTGTTGTTGTTGTTGTTGTCTGTGGCGTTGCTTTCGTTGTCTGTTCATTTTGTTGTCCGTTGCTCTGCTTTGTTGTCTCCGTCGTTTTCTCATCCGCCATCTTTCAAAAAAGCGCTGACCCTGTAACACGGAGAGTAGGGAATCGAACACCCCCACCCCACCTCACCCCCATCTCCTCCGCTGAGACGGTTACAACCAGTGAATATACGATGGCGTGACACTCAAGTCCTTGGCTCATAATTATTTCTCAGCTTCAACGATCAACGCTTAGTAATTAAATAGTCTATGATATATCGTTTCGCTAAATAAATGACTAATAATGAAATCTAATGCGATGTCTGCGTATAATTATGGATTATAACCGGGAATCCTTAGAACACTGTCAAGCCCTCATCACACATTAAACAATTTATAGGAGCGCGCAGCAAAAAATTATATCTTGTCTTGCAAAAAATTATTGTCGTGTAGTTTTTTGATTTTACTACTTTTTTTAACAATAACCATTATTGTTGATTTCCCAACATCTTGCAGGGATTTTTTTGCACTTATGTCCGCTAGGTGGCGGGATGTTCTTCCATTCGTGGCTAAACATTGTTTTGTGCGCTGCATTTATCAATAATCATGTTCTTTTGATCACATTTTTTGCTTTTGATTTCAACTGTTTGGAAATTATCTTGTGTACAATTATTTGGAAGCAGTAAATCAAATTAATTGTAATAAATGGTAAAATATCGTGATGCCAGACATTGCCAGTCACGCTATGGTTCATTAAGTTCATGTTGGGTCATGTGCCAAAGTCTATGCGCATAGTTTGGACAGTGGCCAGCACTTGCGCACATCGCCTGCTGGAGGAGCATTCCTCCATCCTCCTCTCCTCCTCCTCCTCCTCCTCCTCCTTCTCTCCTCCTCCTCCTCCTCCTCCCCCTCTCTGTGTAAACAAGATTGTTGTGGATAATTTTCGATATTGAAATCGTGAGTGATTGAATCTGATGATTCATGGCTTTTCCTTCACAACCAATGCGATGATCTGGCACCACTTCTGCCACTTCTGCCACATCCATGGAGAGAGAGATTATGGATGACCTCTGTCGTCCACGGAAAAACATCGGCCACGTTTTCAATGTCATCGGTCGAACAGTTTATCAAGTGGCGACCGAATCTGATTTTCTCCTTTCGACCGAAGTCTTTCCACGGGACCGTTTTCGGCCATTTTCAGCGGAGTCTTTAGGAGGTGGAGTAGGAAGAGAAGGGTGGAGTCAAAGGAAGAGTTATTCCAGGCGGGTGGTGGTGGTGGTGGTGGTGGTGGTGGTGGTGGTGGTGAAGGTGGGTGGTGGTGGTGGTGGTGGTGGTGGTGGTGGTGGTGGTGGTGGTGGTGCATTCAGCACGACATGTATCTGACAGTTCAATAAAACATCGACTTACTCGCTTCTTACATCTTCCACTTGGCGAAAGAAATTCTGGATCTCTATCAGTCATGATTCTCTCTTTCGCTGAGATTGGCTCACATCTGCTTCGTCCTCCCAGAATGCAATTGCCTGCCTGTCCGTCCGTCTGTCTGTGTGTCTGTCTGTCTGTCCGTCCGTCTGTCTGTCCGTCTGTTTGTCTGTCAGTCGTTTGTAGTCTGTCTGTGTCTGTGTCTGTCAGTCTGCCTGTGTCTGTCTGTGTCTGTGTCTGTCAGTCTGCCTGTCTGTCTGTCTGTAGTCTGTCTGTCTGCCTGCCTGTCTGTCTGTCTGTAGTCTGTCTGTCTGCCTGTCTGTTTGTCTGTCAGTCTGTCTGTCTGTAGTCTGTCTGTCTGACTGTCTGTGTTTTGGTCTTTGTCGATCGATCTGATTGGTCGGTCGATCCATCAATAATTCCCAATGCAATTCCTTTCTTGTCCTGATGACTAATAGTCCTCGATTCCTTAAATCGTCCGATATCTCTCGCGCTATATGAGTTCATGGTCCCCGTGCCTCGTTCAGTGGTCCCCTTTGGATGCCTCGATTTATCAGAGGACCTCTCTTTGGGGAATCCACGGGCCTTCACCAACGCCCACAAGCGAGTCTCGATGGGGGATTTTAATCTTCACTGTGCTTCCCAGTGATTTTTAATCTCCCAATGTACTTCAAAGAGATTTTTTAGTTCACCTAGTGCGCCAAATTGAATTTTTATTCTCCCAATGAGCCTCCATAGAATTCCTGAATTTTCACACTTAACACACAAGGATTATTCAGATTCCAACATGTATCTCAAGTACACAACGTCTGCCTGGACTTCGGCAGGGACATATAGCTTCCAACGATTCTGCACATATTCTACAGAAAATAAAGTTTTCTGACTTTAATCGTTATTACAGCACGATTTTAAACGCGAAAAAGCACTTAATTATTTAAGTAAATCCGTCACCATTATTTACTTTTTTAGTTGTCACGTGTTCTTGAATAGCTAACGTCAAAGTGATCACCTTCGTTAGGTCACCACTCTTTTGCACATGAGGTGACCACCCTCGTGAGGTCACCACCCTCGTGAGATTGCCACCATGCATCGTGAAGAAACCACCCTCGTCAGCCCTTGTCAACATGTTGACGCATCAATTGCTGCTAAAAAAATTCCCATGGCTGCCTGCAAGAAGATTTCTTGAATCCTTGTTGTGGCCTTATGATGGATGGAGGAAGGGAAAGGAGGAGTATGCTGAGGATGGAGAGAGAGCGAGAGAGAGAGACAGACAGACAGACAGAGACACACACACACACAGAGAGAGAGCGAGAGAGAGACAGAGAGAGAGAGAGAGAGAGAGAGAGAGAGAGAGAGAGAGAGAGAGAGAGACAGAGACAGAGACAGAGACAGAGACAGAGACAGAGACAGAGAGAGAGGGAGGGAGAGAGAGAGAGAGAGAGAGAGAGAGAGAGAGAGAGAGAGAGAGAGAGAGAGAGAGAGAGAGAGAGATGATTGATGATCGTCTGATGATTGATGAGTGAGGATGATGTTGGATGGATGAAACACCTGATACAGCAGCAGACGATCGATCGATTGACCGGAAATCATCATCGTCGTCATATGCATGCGTATATATACTGTTCGATCTACACCGTGAGGCATAAAAAAGGAAGCCCCAAGAAAAATCGTTATTATTTTAACAATATTCAAACAATGTCAATGAAATTCAGGGAAGTTATAGCTAAATAGCAGGCAAAGTAAAAACATTTACAGTTTGTACTCAAACTGTTCGCCTTTAGCTTCTACGCATGCGCGAAGTCGCTTGCGCCATTCACGCACCGCCGAGTCAATAATTCGCTCTTCAAGATCGTTCCAACCTTGCATTATTCGCTTACGAAGATCTTCAACATCACGGACCTTTGTTTTGTACACCGTTTCCTGCATGCATCCCCCATATTTTATAATCGACGGGATTCAGATCTGGGCTGCTAGGGCGACATAGTGTAGGAATTATGAAACCATGCAGGATTTCATTCGTCAGAAGTGCAACCGTTTCTCGAGGTCTGTGCGCTGGAGCACCATCTTGCTGGAAAATGTAAAATTCAGAGAGTTCTCGAATTTCAGGTAAAAGGCCTTCCATGAGTAAAATAACTCTGTAGTATAATTGGCCGTTGATTTTTACTCCCGGTTCAACAAAGCGAATTGACGTGCGCCCCAGAGAGGAAACACCTACTGACACCATCATGGATTTGCTAACGTTGGACGTGTGCGTAAAAGGCGGTCGGCTGTAATATATCTCTTTCGAGTTCCAACTGCTACATAGAAACGATCATTTTGAGTATTGCTACGAGAAGCATGAAATGGTGTACAAAACAAAGGTCCGTGATGTTGAAGATCTTCGTAAGAGAATAATGCGAGCTTGGACGATCTTGACCAGCGAATTATTGGCTCGGCGGTGCGTGAATGGCGCAAGCGACTTCGCGCATGCGTAGAAGCTGAAGGGAGACAGATTGAGTACAGACTGTAAATGTTTTTACATTGTCTGCTATTTAGCTATAACTTTCCTGAATTTCATTGATATTCTTTGAATATTGTTAAAATAATAGCGATTTTTCTTGGGGCTTCCTTTTTTATGCCTCACGGTGTATATAATATGCACACACACATATATATATATATTTACACATATATATATATTTACATATATATATACATATATACATATATAAATGTATATCGATCTAAATATATATAAACATATATATCTACACACATATATATATTATATATAGATCGATCTATATACACACATACATATACATGTACGAGTATATATATATACAGGTCGATCAATTCTACGGAAGGCGAGAACGATGACGTCAAATGATGTCCTGAGATTCATTGGAATTCTGGCGCTATGGAAGCTGTTATAGCAGTTTCTATGATATCTTTATTGCTGATTAAAAGATATTTTAGATAAAAATATCCTCTGATGTTGTTGACACATGGATATTGGCATCGCAGAGTGGCATAGGAATTAATTAATTCATTATAGGCTATAATTCATACATTCGTTCATTCGTTCATTCATTGCGGTGATTTGCATAGCTCCGCTTCAATGTTACTACTCAGAAGCGCTCCCGACCCAACCTCGGATAAAAAGTATCGGCTTATATTGCGTTGGAACGTGTCTTTGAGTTGGGGGTCTTATGGAGTTGTTAGTTAGGATGTGATATTTGATATTTATTGTTTAAGTGAAGCACGACTGTTTGGATCGCATAGGAAAGACTGAAGGTCAGAGTTTAATTGGCCACTTATTGTTTTCTATTTCCTTTGTTGTTGTTGTTAATTGCAGAATTATCTCAAGTCGGGTAATCTCTCGCAGTCGGCCGTCGGAGCCATAAACGACCATCTGACGAATTGCTTGGCTCGGAGGAAAGATCCGGTCGGTCCCTCTGTCTCTCTCTGTCTCTCTCTCTCTCTGTCTCTCTCTCTGTCTCTCTGTATCTCTGTCTCTGTCTCGGTCTGTCTGTCTGTCTCTCTCTCTCCACGCATTGTTATACATCACTTCCCATCAATTAATGCAAGACGTATTCTTCCTCCTAAAACCCTCTTCCTGTTTAGCTCCCATTAATCCTCATCGTTTGTTTCTCTCTCCTACATCTACTCCTCATTCATCGTCCTCTTCCTCCTCCTCCTCCTCCTCCTCGTCCTCCTCCTCTTCCTCCTCCTCCTCTTCCTCCTCCTCTTCCTCCTCTTCCTCCTCCTCCTCTTCCGTCATTAAGCATCGTCGTCTTCCACATCCTCTTCCAACACCATGGAATTCTTCCTCTTCTCTTCATCTTCCTTCTCTCATCCTCATTCTCATATCCTCCTCTCTTGATCTTCCACCACAGCATCCATTCGCTTTTGTCTTCATCCGTATTCCCATCATCCATTCTCTTCCGTGAGTCGTTCATGACACTTCTCTCTATTCACTGACCTCCACCTCGTCTTCCTGGACCTCCTCCTCCGCTTCTACCTTCTCCTCCTAACTCCACCTAAGTTCTTTATATTCTTATCTTCCTCTGACCTCTAAGATTTCGTGTTGACCTTCCGCTGACACTAACCCAATTACTATCCGACTTTCTCCTGCTTGATTTGACTGAGCGTCAAATTAAATGAACTCCTGACACATCATCAACTCTTCTGTAGCGATTAGAAATCAAGAAAATTCTTTACATTGTATTTGCAATTAAATCGCGAATTATTAGTAATTTATGTCGCACCATTAAATAATCTATTATAATTATAGTGTTCAAGGTATTGATGGATGTCGCGCCAACCAACCTATGATCAGGTCGATACATCCTGAATATCGATCTAGTAAGAGACAGAGACCGAGACTGAGACGGAGACAGACAGAGACAGAGGGAGACAGACGGAGACAGACGGAGAGAGATGGACAGATACAGGGAGAGACAGGCAGAGACAGACAGAGACAGAGACAGAGAGAGACAGAGAGAGATGGTCAGATACAGGGAGAGACAGACAGAGACAGAGACAGAGAGAGAGACAGAGATGGACAGATACAGGGAGAAGTGAAGATTCCTTTATTAACCGTCTTTCTTTCTCAATTAAACGTTGATTAATTACTATTACGAGAAGAATCCATTGTTGTTGTTGTTGCTGTTGTTGTTGCCAATGATGATGATGATGATGATGTGTGAGTGGAATTGCAGTATGGTGCTGATGTCTTATTGTTTGCATTGTATTTTGTTCAGCTGTTGTCTTGTCAGAACCACGTCAGAGCCGTCATCCGAGTCGACAGAACGAGACTGTTCGTCTGTACGACAGGAATTGATTCACCGATGGTCTACTATCTCAACGTAAGAGACAAGAAGACATTCTGACATCATCATGCTCTCTCTCTCTGTCTGTCTGGCTATGTGTTTGTGTTTGTCTGTCCCTTCCGCTTTATCTGTCTGTC
>OX457045.1:48337904-48345404 GCA_949752735.1 Lumbricus terrestris
ACCGATTCGAAAGAATACAGATTACTGCGAACGGAACAGGATTCACGATGGCTCAACGGTTGGCATACACACATAAACCCATACACAATATACACACATACATAACATACACACATGCATGCTTGCATACACACATATATGCACTTATACACACAAGCATGCATGCACACATACACTCATACATGCACATGTACACACATGCACACATACATGTACATGCACACATTACACACGTATGTACCAATGCAGTATACAAGCATACACACGTATACATACATGCATCTACGCATGCACCCATTATTATACTCAATGTACATTGTAAATGTATTATTTGGGTCTATAATATATAATTATAGGCTATGTACAGAGAGACAGAGACAGAGACAGAGACAATAGAAGACACAAGTATTCACACATTGAAGTATAATCGCATACGTTCACACATAACATTATAGTTAGTTGAATGATACATCTTTTGAAGCACGTATAATCATTGAACCAAAATTCATATAATGTTGTGGTGAGCGTAGGCATATATTATAGACTGGACGGTCACTATATAGATAAGTCGAGTATTGAATTATTGTCATTGTAGATATAATATATCATTTGAGACTTCTGCGCCACCTGCCTCGCCCCATACATAGCCAACTGTGCAGTTCTAATGCGTACATTGACCGCTCATTGTTCTTATGTTTTCGTTAGATCCTCAGTTCGTTGGTTCGTTCGAGGTCGGTGAACACATCTTCTTCTTCTTTCGTGAACAGGCGATGGAGCATGCGAACTGCGGAAAGGTTGTCTTCTCACGAGTCGCAAGAATCTGCAAAGTAAACCTTCTCACTTCTCCTCTTTCATTAATCCGCACAACATCATTATCATCAATTCATCATCATCATCATCATCATCATCGTCGTCGTCGTCGTCATCATCATCATCATCATCACCATGTCTATATATTTCTTTATCTGTTAAAAAAGTTGTCTATAGAACAAACTTTCCATTATTGTCCTATAGTCAGTGTTCTGTTCAAGCAACTCTTTGAATATGTTGTAATATTAATGATTTCTTAAAATAATAATAATTAAAATTCGACGAATGAATAATTCGTGTTTTCTTCCTTTCACAGATTTTCCATAGACATCATAGAGCTCAAAGCTTTTCTCTGCACAGTTTGCGTCTGTCTAAAACGAAAACCTTGCAACAGAAACTTATTAATGATTTACATTGTTACTTTACGCGTCAATGGCCGTAGTAGTGTGCAGGTGTAAAGCAAGCGGACATTTATATAGCTCCACTTGTATCCTATGTGGTCGGTGTTGTCTACTTGTTTTCAGAGAGACGAAGGTGGGAGCAGTCTGTCGATGGATTATCGTTGGACGACGTTTCTCAAAGCTCGACTCAACTGCTCTGTACCAGGAGAAATGCCTTTCTACTTTAACGAGATTTGTACGATTATCCAATCTCAGAATCTAATCATTCTTATGACCATAATCTAATCATTCTTATGCTCAGACAGACAGGCAGACAGACAGACAGACAGGCAGACAGACGGGCAGGCAGACAGACATACAGACAGAGACGGTGAAAAAGACAGAAAACAGGTGTGAAGAGAATCTTGGTTCAGTAATCGAAATATTGGTTAACAAAGAGCAGACGAACTGCTGAACAGGCGGTGTATACTCAATAATGCCCCAACAGGGATCATATAGCGATATATGATGCAAGATTAAAGTAAATTTAAAAATAGAAATTGAAAATGTTGATTTCAGATGACGTGAGTTTCAACCAATCAGAGCAGATGTTCTACGCACTTTTCAGAACAATTCAGTGAGTTCTACTCTTTGCTCACATCCTCCATCTTCTTCTTCTTTTTCTTCTTTTTCATCATCATCTTCTTCTTCTTTTTCTTCTTTTCATCATCATCTTCTTCTTTTTCATCATCTTCAATTCTTGATCATCATCTGAATCTTCATTGTTTGTTTGTATGTGCACTTGTTATAGCGCCCCATCAAGCTCACTACTCAGAGGCGCTCCCGACTACAGCGCGGACACTGCATCGGAGCTTCACGCCGAAGCAATTGCGAGTGAAGGACTTGCCCAAGGTTCCTACGCGGCGACTTGAGGTGGATTCGAACCTCTTCAATCCTACCCCTTGACCCTTTACCGATCGAGAGTATATAGGATTTCTCGTATACCATTGATTACACTCTGGTCGCAAAGGGCTAAACATGAAAAATTTTCTTCAAGATAATTATATTGGATCAAATGAAGTTGTTCAAGTGACAATTAATTAAATACCAGGACAGATTTGCATCTTAATTATTAGCAAAGACCATTAAGTTAATTCTGTCAGTTTAATTCACCATAAATTGCATAGAAAACTATAAGCCCTGGAAAGGCGTTCCAAAGATGCTATATAAATAGTATGAACAAAATAAGAGACGTTTGTTTCTACTTTAATCGTTCATTCGTTCTGGTCTTGATTGATTGATTGATTGATTGATTGAAGGAGTGGCTTCTGGGGATCCGCCGTCTGTTCATTCTCAGTGACAGCCATCAACCGAGTCTTCGACGACAGTCCGTTCAAAGGACAAGCCAACTTCGAGACTGGATGGTTTCCAATTCCAGACCGAGACACTCCCTCGCCAAGACCAGGACAGGTAATCTATACACGTCACTACTATTACTATTGCTATTACAGTATTACTATTGCTATTGCTATTACTATTACAGTATTACTATTACTATTACTGTTACTATTACCATTACTATTACTATGACTATTACCATTACTATCACTATTAGTCTATCACTATTACTATTAGTCTATTACTATTACTATTAGTCTTTTACAATTACTATTACTATACTATTACTATTGCTATTGCTATTGTTATTACTGTTACTATTACCATTACGATTACTATTACTATTCCTATTACTATTGCTGTTACTATTACTATTACTATTACCATCACCATTAGCCTACTATTACCATTGCTATTACTATTACTATTACTATTACCATTACTATTACCATTGCTATTACTATCACTATTACTATTACCATTACTATTACCATTGCTATTACATTACTATTACAATTACTATTACTATTACTATTACCATTACCATTACTATTACTATTACCATTACCATTGCTATTACCATTACTATTACTATTACTATTACAATTAGCCTGCTATTACTATTACCATTACTATTACTATTCCTATTACTATTGCTGTTACTATTACTATTACTATTACCATCACCATTAGCCTACTATTACCATTGCTATTACTATTACTATTACTATTACTATTACTATTACCATTACTATTACCATTGCTATTACTATCACTATTACTATTACCATTACTATTACCATTGCTATTACTATCACTATTACAATTACTATTACTATTACCATTACCATTACTATTACTATTACCATTACCATTGCTATTACCATTACTATTACTATTACTATTACCATTGCTATTACTATTACTATTACCATTACTATTACCATTGCTATTACTATCACTATTACTATTACCATTACTATTACCATTGCTATTACTATTACTATTACAATTACTATTACTATTACTATTACCATTACCATTACTATTACCATCACCATTGCTATTACCATTACTATTACTATTACTATTACAATTAGCCTACTATTACTATTACTATGGCGCCGACGTCTTCGCCAACGAAACGACTAAAAATGAGAATAAAATTAAAACTGAAACTGATAAAAACATAAACGAAAACTCTTAAGTAAAACTAGAAAAGCACATTATTCTATTGACAGGGAAACGGCTGATTAATTATTAATTACTTAACTAATTAACTAACTAATTAACTGATCCAATTAACACTCGAGTGCCCAAGGTATTTTTAGGTACACAAAGCCCCAAGGGGGGAGTCCGCGCGGACCCCAGGGGTTTTTGTGGATATCTTGAGAAGGGATTGGAATATCGTTACAGAATTTAGTTCTATGTGATCCCAAATGAATTTGCAATCGATTGATGTATTTTATATCACAATAGCACCACCTGGTGCAAAATAGGAGTGTAAAAATATCGTGATACACATTTTACGCTTGCTTGCGTTATTTACCGAAGGAAGCCTATCGTTTTCATGTTGGTATCTTGATAAGGGATTGGAATATCGTTACAGCATTTAGTTCTATGTAATACCAAATGAATTTGCAATCGATTGATGTATCTCGTATCACAATAGCACCATCCGGTGTAAAACAATAGTGTAAAAATCTCATGATACACATTATATGCTTGCTTGCGTCATTTACCGAAGGAAGCTATCATACGTCCGGCGCGTCCGCATGCCAGTCACCTGCTCTCACTTCCAGCTAGCGACTGATCAGTTGCATTATGGTAGACTAAATCGTAATCGCAATTGTAAATTTGTATAGCGCCGCTTCAAAAGAGACTTCTCAGAGGGGTTCCTGACCTGATAACACCATGCCACAATTGAAAGGGGTAATTTTCAATTGCGGAGGAAGGAGAAGTAGGCTACGGGTATCTGTGTGGTGTTAGGCCTACTCGTGGGTCGAGTAAGAAGGGTATACGCCACAGTGCCGTCTACAACAACACCGGCTAAGAAGAAAAGCTGAGCCATTTATTCGCGTAACCTTGACAGAACGGTTGCCACCATTTGTATGAACTGTCCTAAGCCATCCGTTTTGACGCATACCTATTGTATGCAATTGTTGCTGTGGTAGGCCTACGCAGACTTGCAAACTTTCAAATCTGTGCTGCAAACATATGCCAAACATAGTGCTACAATGTCAGTAATTCTAAGTTCAACAATTTATATGAATCTTTCTTTCATATAACGTGCGCTGGCCATTGATTTATTGGTCAGTAACTATACACATGTATGACAAATAGCCGCATATCGTGCGGTACCCTTGGTATATCCTGTGGTTGTGGGGTACAGGGTTGGACAATACTCACGCAAAATATACCATTCGATGCCCAAATGATTGTTTTAGGATGTCCTAAAAGCATTTTTGCAGATCTATAGCCGTTAAAAAGTTATCCGGAAAAAACGGGCCTGGGGTCCGGTCGGACCCCCCTTGGGCATTCGAGGGTTAAGCTCCATCTGTATTAATGTTAGTCTTTATTTATTGTGCAAACACGGGTACGACCGTATATATAGGGCCTACCATAGAAGCCGATCGTAATTGAATAACTGCAAATTCAGATGCGAACATTTCCAAGGTGAGCGAATGTGAGTGAAGAACATTGCAGAGCAGAAGGAGGAGGAGCAGAGATGGGAGACCAAATCGAAGCTTATGACTCTGTTAAAGGTGGGAGAGTTGTTGCACCTGACCTAAAACTCGTATGAACTGACCTATATAATAGGGTTCATCCCGTGATCCAGATCTATCCAATGACAACGCTTATAATGTATACTAAGCCTATAGTATGCTCTGTTGTTCTGTAGTGTCGATATAGTTCGCTGGAGTTGTCGACGAGTACCCTGTCTTTTATCAAATCTCATCCTCTGCTGCACGACACTGTCGATTCGACATTTGGCCGACCTCTGTACTTCACGAAGGATGACCTTGCACTGACCCGAATGGCCGTACACACGGTTGGAGGTCACAAGGTCTTCTTCCTAGGATCAAGTAGGTCATAACATAATATGAGGTCTGGATAATATAGACGGCCCTGCTTGAGTCCTTCTTCATATACTAATAGTCAGTGGTGTCTCTCTGCCTATATCCACAAGGCGAGCCTCTGTGTGTGCAGGGTACGTTCGGTGCCTTGGAGCTGGAAGGTTGCGGGTTCGAATCCACCTCAAGCCACCGTGTATATAGAGACCGTGAGCAAGTTCTTTACTCACAATTGCTCATGCGCTTCTGCGTGAAACTCTGATTCAGTGTCCGCGCTGTAGTCGGGATCGCCTCTGATTAGCAATCTTGAAGGGGCGCTATAACAATTGCTCGTAGGCCTACATACATAATATCAACTGATTGCGGTTCTGAGACTCTATGAACAAACAAACTTCTTATGACATGACCTGTTGAGTATTGATCTCGTTATTACTGAAAAGCTAGCTTAACGATTTGCGCAGATAACAATAGGAGGCAGTGAAGGCATTGTCTAACGTTGTGCTGCTGTTGATGTTGATGTTGGTGTGTGTAGGTCGGGGTGTGGTTCACAAAGTGGCGCAGTGGATCGGTGAGGATGGTCAGGTTCAGTTTGTGACTGTTGCTATTCTCAAACCATTCAGGAATGTTGTTCGACCGATCTGGCAAATGATCATCCACACAATCAATGCATTCAAGGTTATATATATTATATACTTACAAAGACAATATTATATTTATATTATGTTATAACGTATGCATGCATCTCGTTACTAAATACTGTAGCAATATTACGTTACATGACATTACGTTACATGATATTACGTTACATGATATTACGTTACATAATTGTATTGTATTGTATTGTATTTAAACATTTATAAAGCGCCTCTAGTAGGGTAAACCGTTCAGAGGCGCTCCCAGTGCGCAAGGCCCCGCGAGAAGAAGCAGGTTTTGAGAAGAGACAGAGCAGAGGAGAGACTGACAGACAGAAGAGTTGAGCGAACAGAAGGAGACAGAGAATTCCAGAGAGAAGGACCAATTGAGACAAAAGATCGAGACTGAGCCATAGCAGTTCTAGACCGGGGAACCAATAGGTCAAGTCTGTTGGATGAGCGAAGTGGACGGTGGGAGGAAGCTGAGTGAGGACGAAGTAAGGTTTTAGTCAGATATTTTGGGGCAAGACCCCGTTGAGACTTTAGGATCAGAGTGAGGATCTTGAACTGTGTGCGAGCACGTAGAGGAAACCAATGAAGTTCATCAAACATAAAGGTAGAGATGTGAGAGTACTTGGGAAGGCGGGCAATTAATCTAGCAGCTGAGTTGAGAACTGACTGAATCGGTGAAAGACGAACTTTAGGAAGACCAATGAGAAGAGAATTGCAATGATATTATTACGTTACATGATATTACATTACATGATATTATTACGTTACATGATATTATTACATTACATGATATTACATTACATGATATTACGTTACATGATATTACATTACATGATATTACATTACATGATATTACGTTACATGATATTACTACGTTACATGATATTACGTTACATGATATTACATTACATGATATTACGTTACATGATATTACGTTACATGATATTACGTTACATAATATTATTACGTTACATGATATTACGTTACATGATATTATTACGCTACATGATATTATTACGTTACATGATATTATTACGTTACATAATATTATTACGTTACATGATATTATTACGTTAGCCTACATGATATTACGTTACATGATATTATGCTACATGATATTACATTACATGAAACTATGTTACATGATATTACGTTATCAATTATTGCTAATAATTATAATTATTATATATAGCA
>OX457045.1:48350404-48372904 GCA_949752735.1 Lumbricus terrestris
GAGACACCACTGCTGTATCCCTGAACACTATATATATATATATATATATATATATATATATATATATATATACATATATATAAATTATATATATATAATTATATATATATATATTTATGTGACATGTATATATATATATAATAATTATGTGTGTTGTTTGCAGAAGCAATGCCTCAAGGAGAGATGCATTCCACAGAAAGTGTCCGACAAGTGCCACCTCGACAAATCGCTCGTGCCTAGGCGACCGTGACGACGACGACGACGATGGTGCCGCCATTGTCATCATCATCATCACCGCTCAACCGTAAAATGATGGACAGCATCAGAGGTCAACGCGAGGTCAACGGCATCAGAATCTCCACAACCGAAACAATGGTCTCCATGACAACGCAATGGTCTCCATGACAACGCAATGGTCTCCGTGGCAACACCTTCGCCGACCTCTTCTCGCTTTTCAGAATCTGTGATGTGCTCATAGCAATCAAAACAAAAGGCCGCAAGATGGCGACTCTCGTTAGCAGGACGTGGTCACGTGACGTAGCGTAGGCCAATGGACGACGATGGGTAGATTAATTTATGTGCATGCAGGGGCTTCTATCCCTATACATGGCGGGCGCAGCTTGCGCCCAGTGAAAAATAGGGGGGGGATTAGAAGACAGCCAAAATTCACGTCGGTTGGGGGGGAAGGTCGGACATGGAGGGCAGCGTTCAATCTAGGCATCACTAAAGGAAGATAGTAAATGAAGATCCCCCCCCCGAAAATACTTCTCCTCCATATAAATTTGGACAAAATGGTAGGCCTAATAGTTTTTAGCAAAATGTGTACACTTTGTACACTTTGAGTTTTTAGTTAGGCTACTATCTGCATTTTTGAAGTACATGAACTGCTATAGCAGCTATAATATACTATAAAAATTTCCTATTACATGATTATCATTCTGTTTTTACTATTTTAATAAATAATGCAATCATATTATAATTGAAAAAAAAATAATGTTAATACAAATACTATTTTGCACAACTAAATGGCTTCTCTCCAGTGTTATCTTTCAAATTTCAGACAGTCAAATTTGGTCCTTGAACACTTAGTAAAGCAACATCATTATTACGTGGGCTTACAATGTAGGACCTACATTGTATTTTATTGTATTGCATTGTGCTCTAAAAATTTATGTAACGCCTCTCGAGTGCACACTGATCAGAGGCGCAAAACATATGGCTGCCCAATTTTGACAGCAATTCATCCACTGAAACAGTATAGTAATTTTACTAAGAGGACAGCTTAAAATGCTGAAATTGCAATGCGGAAATCGCAAAAATTTCTTATGGGAAGGGGCACATTCCCTCCCCATACATGTAACAGCTAGGTCCCTTCTCGGCGCTACACATGCTTCGGCGATCGTCTGCTGGATGCTCGTTTGTTCCTCTCCAAACAAACCTTCATTCCCACACTAGAGGAGGGCATGCGCTAGATTGCATTATATTGCATACATAGAGGAAGGCCGGTCCAGAAAAGGGGGGGAGAAAATGGATTGCGCCCGGTTGCTTAGGGGGGATAGAAGCCCCTGTGTGCATGCTAATTAAATTTATGTGCATGTTAATTATGGCCTTCACCGTTCATCTGACCCAGTTTCTAAAACACAATTTTCACGTTTCTGTTTTTGTACGAGTCGTGTTTGTAAAGAGCGAAAAACCGAGAGGATCATCCTTACAGAAGAAGGCAGTACAGTGAGGTTTTGCAAGAAATGAACCAATGAGAATAGATTGCAAAGTGGAATTAGCAGACAGGTTTTTTTGTAGAGGTTCGCATTGAAAAATCTCCAATTAATTTTAGAAACTTGTTTTGGAGTTGATTAAGTTTTACATCTCTCCTCTGTTGATAAGTCTTGAGAAGTTTAATTTGTCTTTGATTTCGTTGATATTATCGCCATATAATTATAACAAGAATCACTGACTGCCTGTTGTTCTAAACATTGCTAGTTGCAAGGCTCATGTCACGTGTGCATTAAACGTCTAAGTACTGTGGACAATTTCTCATTTGTTAAGATCTGTTCGAGTTTGTGCAACGTTTCGAGTATTTACTTGACTCTGTAAATCGAATCAAAACTTTTAGAACTCCAGAGCGGATGTCAAAACGCAGAACTCCACTAATTGCCTTGTATCATACGGAATCTGTTTGGTGGTTAGAAGCAGTGTTACCAATCCCAACTGCTTCAAGCTCAACATTTTACTTCTTTCATTCTGTTTTTTTTGGCAGAGGCGTAACTTTGCAACTTTACGTTCGTCTCTGGTTGTCGGTAGTTTTTGTTTACAAGTGTTGGTGACAACAGTGACCACTTATTGAAACACTTGGTCTTATCATGACAGCGTTGTTTTAAGTAAAGTGCAAGCATGAAAAATTCATATATAGCAAGAGGAAGGGATTGGGGAGCATTCTGCGATGCAAAGTTACGCCTTTTGCTTTCAGTGAATTTCTAGTTTCTTTTCTAGTCAATATCTTGAACTTTGGGCATTTTACGTCGAGTTGCAAAGGTCTGAACGTTGAACGAGTTGCCGACATTTGGTTCAATTAGTATTTGTAACATTTCCAATATTCTGTCGCAATGTGAGTTATGTTTAGTCTCAAACACAGGTCTCGATCACTGGCGCTCCAAAGGGCAAAAACGAATGAAAAACTAGGGTTTTGATCTCAGGATAATGTAATGTCGTCTACATGACATGTCGGTTCGTTTGGAAAACATTACTTAATAAAGTGGAACTACATCTTGTTGTTCTTAATGAACTTTATATAGCATGTGCAGCAGTGCTGATGATGTGATGGACTGAAGGGGGCCCTGTAATAAAATTAATATATAAAATTAAAACAATCATCACTTGGACTAACAACAATAAGTGGATCAAACAGACAATGGCGATAGAAGACAATAGAGATCCTTTACTTGTACCCATCGTCACCAAATGGTTGGCATCCAGATCTGATGATTTTTATCGCAAATCAATTCCATCACAAAACCTCCGTTCCAGTTCCGATAGCGCACCTCAAATGCGTATACAAGCGAGTATACAAGTGATCAGAACACAAGTCAAGACACGTAGAAACGTAGATTGTTTGATCATGCTTGGAAAGCTCTACTTAAGAAACTGTCGTTCTTAGTTCACACAAATGTATTTAACGTTCAGCCGATCTCTTCCGTTTCATCGTCGCTTTTGAGACGTTGGTTTTCCCTTTTTTCTCGGGTTTTTCCTCTCCGTACGTGAACTGTCTTTGGCCGTTGCACAGACCGGTAGAACGGTCGCCATGTCGTGCTGACGAGGGATTTCACCGAGTGGTACGTGAGTAAATCGAAGCAGATCGACTTCAATGTCGACAGATTCCTGTTGATGTCTTTTGTACGTACGCGAAAGGTCGAATCTCAATTGCGCCACAACTTCAATCTCTACTCCAAGGCTGTCCGCAAGTCTCTTGAAATGCTGAAACAGTGAAGACGAGTGTGTTGCAAAGTGTGATCTGTGTGCAAAAACATGCTACGTAAATAAGTGGTAGGTTGACCAGTGTGTCTGTATAATTGTGGTCAGTGGTTATGGATGCTTATGGCATGAGGGTCCCCCTCGGGTTTCAACATTGCAGATCCCAAAATCGGCAATGAATTTCCTACTTCTAAGACTTTGATCTCACAAAAATTTCTTAGAGCTGAAAAGTAACAATTCACATCACAAATCTGTTCAACAATTTATTAAATAACACCAAAAAACAATAACATTATTCCTATGTTGTTATTTATATAATTTTCAATTATTTAATAAATAAATTAATCTAATGCTACATTTTTTTAGCCTTGTATGATTGAAATTGGAAAGGCCCTCAACATGGTCACCTCAGTCTCTGATAGAACTATGTTCCATTCTTGTGTTAGGAGTAGGGAGTAAAAGCTTTAGTAACAGCCCAAGAATTGCATATGTACTTCCTCTCTAAATTATCAATAGACTGAATTTGCACAGCTCTTTAATGGGAGCATAAGAAAAACAATTTGGCAGATATGAAGCAGATCTGTTTTATCGAGTACTCAGCAATTACCAAACCAACGCAAAAGCATCGAAATCGCAATCTCCAAAATTATAAAGCGATACTCGAAAGCCAAGAGCGAGGCACCAGCTTATTCACGAGCGCTGCGTTGAGTTAGAAGGGTTGTCTGTAAGAGTGGTCCGAAGGTGGTCCAACCCGGACTTACCATAGGATCAGAGTATGCGGGACAGCTACTAAGGCAGGTGTAATCTGTGTATCATATCTTTGTAAGCGATTGCTACAGACATACAATATGATGGTGAATGATTCAAAGAGAAAGAAGAGATGAGAGAGAGATGGATGTCACATGATTACCTCTCTAGTTGACGTTTTGTGCATTGAATAAACCGATGATCGAGAAATCTGTAAAGCAAATCGCACGAAGTTTGTATCGACGCCTAAAGATAAAAACAACAAACAACAAACGTCTCTTAATGTTCAACCATTCAATGACAAAAGGTCATCTCTAAAGTCTATGACATCCGTTGTAGGATCACAGAGACCTCACTTCTCATTTGCTGCATTACCTTATACTCGTTTCACAATTAAGAATGACAAATTATAGTCAATCTTCTTATAGTGACAAAACTAATGAAAAAAGACCAACATTTTGGCCTCTGAAGAAAGTGGAGCAACGAGGGAGTGAAGAAAGACTCAAGTACAGAAAATCCTAAGTTACGAAGGATCTACCCCAGCCAGGCAGCTGTGCATAAGAGTTAAAATTTTGAACTGGATGCGCTGAAGAACAGGAAGCCAGTGTAAGAAGACAGATACGTGGATAAACTTTGTGGGATCACCACCATGCACCACGCAATCATTCACACGTATGAACTTGGACTAACGTCGGTAAATCAACATTTAGGATGCGTAGATTTCTTGAATGCACGTTTTAAAAATATTTAACACTTAAAGAAGACTTGAAAGAAAACAGAAAAGTTGGGTGCGATACTTTTTCGCTTTTTCTCTTGCCTTCATTTCCTTTAGTACCGAACGGTGGATTCATGATGACGCAATCAAAGAATCCGTTCCAGCGGTGGTTGTTCTCTCCAGCAGACAACTGCTCTTCCACATTCATCTCAATCAAATCCACGCTCGTCGTCATCTCCATCTCCAGAAGATTGCGCTGACAGATGGACAACACGTCGTTGTCTATGTCGACTCCAACACAAAAACTGATCAACAAACAAAATTCAAATGTTTCTAATTACTTATAATTATCTAATTAGCGGTTGAACTATTAATAAAACCAATGACTCATAACTTAATGAATTGATTTCATTCAACTCAGAATTCATTTACAAATCAATCGCCTTCATTGATTTCAGTTGATTCATTTAAACTTGTCATTAATGTAATTCATACAATTATTATGTGATGATATAATTGTTTACCAGTGAATTAGTCATCGACTGCTGCTATCAAAACTGGAACTCAAGAATCTGCGTAGAAGGCCAAAAAGATGAAAAAAGATGCCAAGGCCGCCAAGGCCTGCAGCTCTTCTCTACCAACATCTTCTCCCTATTCCTCTGACATCATTATATTCTGTCAAGTTTGCTGTCAACGGTTGTATTGTATTTATTCATTAATAAAGAGCCTCTAGTACGGTGAACCATTCAGCTGCGCTCTAACTGTGTAACCCACGAGAAGAAGGAGGTTGGATTGCAAGTCTTTAGTTTACAAAGGTCCATTCCCGGTTGAGTGATAAGACACAATACGTTCATTGTCCGCATTTTACCAGAAGTCAAGCCGAGGGCTGGCACTGATTTGGCGTGTGATAAAGATGATTTAAAATGACAAATCAAAGATGATTCTGTTTATATGCAACAATCTGTATCAAGATTTTCATAGAATTTTTCTACTTTAAGCAAATCCTTATCTCTTGTCTGTTCGAGAACTTCGAGCTTTGTATACAGCTACTCAAGATGATGCTGTCCTCATTGCAAGACCGGTGACCACGTATAGTAATAATACTTAACATGTTAAGTGTGTAAACCCATCAGAACCAGGCACCCAAGTTTTTACTGCCGCCAACAAAAGAATCTAGGTCTCTAAAAACCTGGGTTTTGCCCAGCATAGTTGCTGCAGCCTGAAAATAAAATATTACAAAACTCAAAATTGACAAAGCAGTCAAATTACAAAAACCGGTTCTTTCTCTCCGCTACCAGGTGTCCTGTCCACTTGATTCTCTTTTACCTGGCGCCCAACATGATGCAACCGATCGTTAGTATTCCACATCCGCATCCTAAATCTGCGATCAACTTCCCGTCAATGTCACCAAAACGAGATTCGATCGTGTGAAGAGCATGAGCTGAAAACAACAGATCATAAAATCAACGTTCTCTAACATTGCTGATCACAAGACACAAAGCGTAAAGTAAATTTATTATATCTTTCAATACTAGACAAACAATCATGGCTTCACCAGTGCTTAGTCAGGTCAAGACGTTGGTTTGGGTCCACTATTCCGAGGGTCCACTATTCTGAAGGTCCACTATTCCGAACCCTAACCCTAAACCTGACTATAACCCTAACCCTAACTCAGCCGAACCCTAACCATAACCCTAAACCTAACCCTAAACCACCCCAACGCTAACCATAATCCTAAACTTAATCCTAACCCACCCAGCCCTAACCCACCCTACCCCAACCCTAATCGTAACCCACTGTAACCCTAACCACCAAGGATAACGAACAAAATATAGCGGATATTCGGAATAGTGGACCTTTGGAATAGTGGACCCTCGGAATAGCGGGCCATTACCCAAGACGTTAGGAGCCAAAGAAATGTCATTTTCAATGCCACGTTAAAATCCAACAAGTGTCAGAGCAGCAATGGAGTATTAAGTAATGGCTGAAAGAGATGTGGATGCATAGCACAGCATCACAATCTGCTGAATATAATTATGACTCAACAGCGGCCAAAGCACAGAATTTCCTGTTAGGACAATCAGGAGAGCAACACTTGCAACAAGACAACTGACCTATAACACTAAACAACATAAGAGTCTAGAGCAAAATTCCATAAAGGTTTTATACATGTCTCAGGGTTAGAGGCCGTGACGCCCTATTGTAAATAGCCTACCACAGTCACTGTCAAAGATCATCGTCTATGTAATAATCAACAGCACCACGTGATCTCCAAAACGATGGCTCTTTGCAGACTCTACACTAGAACGCAGAACGTGATGTGAAGCATTATTCTACCTGCTATATGTGGAGTTGTCATATACTGTTCCAGTCGTATCTTCGGGTCTTCAAAGTCACCAACTTCTTGCAAATATGTCTCCAACTGTTTAAGTTTCATTTGAGCCATTTTCAGTAACAAATGGCCGCTTCAGCAGTCACTAATCACCTAAAGAAGAACGACCGACAAATCAGTCCATTCGCTTCGGCTCAGTTCACTGTAAAGCAGTTAAATGTAACGCATCATCATCTGCAAAAGCTCCACTATTAGTGCTATCTGATTCTACTCAAACCACCTCAACGTCAAAAGAGGCACGTGTTCTGTCAAACGCATGCTACCACTATTTTGTTTAAATTACTAACACTTTAAAACAAAACTAACTTTAATCCGGTGTTGAAAGAAATTACAGAAGCGATTAATTAAAATAAAAGCGATGCAAACAGTTTGTTTTTAATCGTGTTCACGCGAGTCTTAATGTCATCCCTCGAATGTCTTTGTTGCATAAAACTTATATTATTATTATTCTCAACAAGTAAGTATAAAATTGTGCAAGGCAAATTTCGTAAATCGCAAAGTAAATAAATAAATTCAATTCGAATAGCTATTATTTTACCAGAAATAAACAGATTTACAAACATGCACTTGTTTCTTATCACCTCACGGCACATTCACTTTCTCTATAATTTTGATTTCCTGTCAAATTGACATTTATTTTACTCCCTCACTATTTCTGTTTCCTTCTTTCCCTCTCTTCTGTTTTACCTTTTGGTCTCTCTCTCTCTCTACCTAGGGCTATTACTATAATTATTATGTGTCTACCTGTTTCTGCACAGTCGTAGACTTCAAGATCTTTGTTGATTACAACTGCCTTGGCTTACACCCTTCCCAATTCGACTTGGAGCCGAAGCGTAACAGCTCTTGTCGTCTTAACTTGATATAGCGCCGGTGTAAAGGTGATCAAAGATACAGAGACTTACCCACGAGGGCCATGACATTACATGCCCATCGCGGCCTCCACTGAAGCAAGTAATGTAACGGATATAATTATTGGTACAAGTAATGTAACGGATATAATAAAATTATTATTGGGCGAATTTCTGCTCGAGTGATGTGCGCAGTCGATGATCAGTTGAAAGCAACAATCGTTTCCGCTTAATGACGTTAGTAAATAAAGCATTTTTAGGCATTTTCATTTAAATTGCATTTAATTCCTTTCTGCTATATTCAGGTAATTTGTAACGTTCGTATTGTCAGTCGTTTATTTAGTTGTTTTCAGCCGATTTTTAGTTTTGATTGCTGTTTGAATGAGTGGATTCTGTGCATACATGATGCGGCGACACTCCCATCCAAGCCAGCGCCTGTAACCGGCGGACGGCTAGACGCATAGATCAAATAAAAAGTAACATTTGCGAAATTATATGATGCAGATTCAGTGTTACCATTGTAACTTCAATAGTTTCCGCTTTTCATTCTACTGAAGGATTTTACTGAAAGTTTGTAATTCCGAAAAAAAGAACCAGTAAATATCATCAGCTGTCGTTCCACATAGTTTCCATGGTGACATTGGCTAGTAGTAAGAATAATAGTAGTGGAATAGTGTGTGAACTACGGAGGTCACAGTTTTGATCGACATCTTTCAAGAAAACGATTTTATTTTTTTATTTTTTGCCAATTCGTTGCCACGTGTGGTCTTCTGATTGCAGCGTTTTCTGATTGTTGGGATTGTGTTGGTCGTTCGCGATGGACGTCCTGAATCGACTGAAGAGCGCCGTCTCAAATGTCCTTCCAGTTGGAAATCCCATCACTGGAGAGTTTGACATTTTGGGACATCGCGCCAGCGGAGGTCCGGCCATGATGTGGAAGATCTTTGATGGAATCCAGAAATCAACAAAACAGGTCAGGATACTTCTCCAACCTTTTCCAAGTAGTAAAATGTTTTACTGGGCAATTTTTCATTCTATTGCTTTAGAACTGTTTTAGTTCTGATGGTGTGCTATAATGTCTGTAATTGTTGTGATTTTTCTTAGGAGGCATCAGTCTTTGTCTTTGAGAAGAAGTCAATGGAGCGTTTCACTCGTCGTGAGCGTGACCTCATCTTGGACGCGCTGAAGAAAGGAGTTTCACAACTGACGCGTCTTCGTCATCCGAAGATTCTCTCCGTTCTTCATCCTCTCGAAGACTCGAGGCATGTAGATAACTTCGATTAGGATGACTGGTAGGACGATTGGTGTGGGATGACAAGATGATCTTAAGGGACAGATGAAACATCATAAGTTATCAGTTGGATGACAGATGGTTAAGATGGCAAATTGAAGATGATAGTTAGAAGAATAGTTAAGAGGTCACTTTATATGATGTAGAAGATGAAGAGTAAGTTGACATTTGGAATGACAGAATAATAGAATGAGGGTTAAGATGACACAGGATGATTTACCTAGTGATTCACTTCTGATTTTAGTCAAGGCTTATTCATCTTACAACAAATCAGCGATGTTGCAAAGTTCAGAACCTTTGAGATTTAGAAAACTGTTTGGACTCATTTAGAGATCCTTCTCAAAATGAGGCTTTGTGTCATAATTAACTTTCGATTTGTTTCTTTTTTCCAATGAAATCAGGGAAAGTTTGGCGTTTGCGACTGAACCAGTGTTTGCGAGTTTGGCAAATGTGATTGGCCAACATGACAACCTGCCACATCCTGCACCCGCTTATCTCAAAGACTTCAGTCTGTTTGACGTCGAAATCAAATATGGATTGCTGCAGGTAAATGACAGAGAAGAGGAATCAATTCTAAATTGCCTTCCAGATGTCTTTGACATCATCAAGGGCATCATGATCATCATCTTGATCATTTATTCATTAGATCATAGATACACTTCTTTATCATCATCATCATCATCATCATCATCATCATTTTTAATCATTGATTTTCATCTGTTTTGAAGCAATATATAAGTTTTAGGTGATCTTGAAGGTGAAGGGGTTAGTATATTGTGCATTCCCAACACATGGGAAGGCATGATGGGCTCGTGTTGAAGTGTGGAAATGTGACATTATATTCTTTGGTCCATGGAGCGCATCATCACTGATGAGGCTACTTGAGACGGAAACACAGAAAACTGTTTGGACTGGAATAGATATTCACAGTAACTGTTATCTCACTCTGTCTTCAACATGTTAGAAGTAAAATGTTTTATGCAGTAGCATGATGCTCATTTCTAATGAACTGATTGGGTGATATGCTTCACATCTCAACTGCTCATTTTAATGAGCACTACGATACTCTGTGTGCCCATGTATCAACAATGCTTCCCAAGATGTAATTATCTGAAATATGGTGGTAAACAGACAGAGATAAACTTTAACCAGCTCAGCCAACTGCGAATGTTATCTTTCAGTACTGAGTTTTCTATAGACGATTATTGTCTGTTAATTTCATGTATGTTTAGGTGCTGGAAGGCCTGGCTTTCTTGCACAGTAGCGTTAAGATGGTTCATGCTAATCTCTGTTATTTTCATGTATGTTTAGGTGCTGGAAGGCCTGGCTTTCTTGCACAGTAGCGTTAAGATGGTCCATGCTAATCTCTGTCCGGAATCTATCTTCATCAATAAAACTGGATGTTGGAAGATGGCCGGATTCGACTTCTGCATCAACAACGCCAATCAACAGGGAGCAGTCAGTCTCTCTCTCTCCTTCATAGCTTCTTCTTTTTGATTCTTAAAGGATCTATATAAATACACAACAACGTAATGTGACTGCTTTGTTTTAAGTTGCACCAAATGACAGTTTATCGTGGCAGGCTTCAAGAGTTTGTAGATATTATTATTTGAAGATTTATAAATTGCAATTTAATATAACTAAAATGCAGATGAAGAGATTAGTGTTTCTTTGCTTGTCTGGCAGAAAAGTCTTTAAGAGTAAATTGTAATAATTTACAGCAGACCCTCCTTAACTTCTCTTTGCTGTTAATCAAATTCTGGTGTAAGATGTTCAGCTTCACAGATCCTAAATTTAATTCAGGTTTATAAAACAAGCCAACGTGACATCATAACATCTTCCCTATGAAGCATTGGTTCACAATTATGACCATTTTGACCATTATGTTTTAAGAGGATTTTTCTATGTAGTCATATTTAAACACGTATTAGTATCATCATCCTCAATAGTTCCCAACGCTAGCCATTTGGCAGCGATGGGTACAAACAAATTTATGATTTTCATCATCATTCTCTATGGTAGTTTGTCAGTTGTCCATTGCTGACCTTAGTGTTTGTCTGTGTGATTGTATGTCTTCATTTGTATCATCTGTTTAACCTTAAGACTGTCCTATGTAGATGTAGCCAAGTTTGCATCAGGAGCACTTCTGAGTAGAGTGTCTTGAAGGAATGGTATATAAGTGCTCCTACCAGATAAATAAATGAATTTATCTATGTATTGTACATCACAAAAACGATGAATAAGAAATTGTTGAATTATTTACTTAGCATAGAGATATTTAAGATATTTACTTTATTATTTGTAAAAATACTCATCTGCAGGCATCCAATGTTGTCTGTTTATCTATCTGTCAGCCGTACTTTCCTTTTCGTGAGTGGGAAGCGCATGTGACGCCCTCTGCTCAGCCGAAGCTCAACTACCTGGCACCGGAATATTCGGTGACAGCGACCTGTGACACTTCGAGTGACATGTACTCCATCGGAATCCTTATCTACGCCATTCACAACGGAGGAAAACCGGTTCTGGAGTCGATGGCTGACTGGAACACTTTCAAGAAGAACGTAGACGAGGTCTGCGTCAATAACAGCAATCAATCAATTACTGTTGAGTCATGTAAGATTAGTTGGAAGAACTCGATAGGTAGGATGCTTAGCCAGTCCTCTCCCTCACTTTCAGATCATCCAACCAACACTGTACAGTCAGTTTATTCAATGTCTATGTTTGTTGGAGATGAAACCTTAAAGCAAATTTCTGCCGTGGTTGAGATCTGAACCCAAACCTCTGAGTTGATTGTCCAGGTCACTAACTGCTACACTATGAACACCCTCCGTAATGATAATAATAATAAATGATAATAATAATACTTATAGTAATCGTGATGATAATAATAATGATAATAATGATAATAAATGATAATAATGATGATAATAGCAATATTAGTAATAGTTTAAATAATAGTGATGATAATGATCCAAATAGTAGCATTGGTCATTTATTCATTTCACAATTTGTTATTGCACCCATTCAAGAAACCTTCTCAAGTTCTCAGAGTCACTCCCAGCCCAACTACGGCAATACAAATTGGATTTCATCAACTTGTAAATTGTATTGGCATTATTTCTAATGATTAGGCGCATCTCCAACGCAAGTGGTCCATCGATGTGGATCAGTCAACAATTGAGAATGTCCGACACTGCGTAGTTGAAGTGCAAACGCGGATGATGATGATGTGATGCAGATGTACGTATGTGAGCAATTAGTTATAAATTTAGCTTCTTTTGGACCAAATGTTTCAAGTTGTTACGACTGATCGAAAGTGTTTTGTCTAGCGATGAATGTGATGTTGTTGCAGCTGAAGAACTTGCGATCTTCCCGATTGGATGGACTTCCAGACCAAGTGAAGGATCACGTTAAGATGTTGTTGAACATCGAACCAACGCTTCGGCCAGACGCTGACCAACTCTCCAAGGTCAGTCACTCGGTTCATATTGTTCATATTGCATTTATGAAGCTCCATTATCTGTTCAGAAAAAGCATCTATAGATGGCACTGCTAGGCTATTGTGAGTGAGGGACATGGTCAAGGAGCCTGCAAAAGAAATGTCTTACACAAGGAGGAGTAGGATCGAGCCCTTATTTCATGTCTTACACATGGAGTACGGTAGTCTAACCAGTTTATAACTGTATACAACATGCCACAATTCATCAGCATTGAACTATGGGAAAAATCAAACAGATTATGCGGTCAAACTTCAGAAACCAGCTTTGAAAACAGATTCATTTTTCTTTCATTCCTTCCTTTCTTTAGATTTTTAATTCAGAGTATTCTTTTAGCTCCATTTCGGCATGTGTAACTTGTAGACTTGAACTTGCAGAAATTTTAAATTTTTTTGTCTGAAATGCTGCTTGAACTTTGTCCCAGTTTTTCATATTTTGTTGTTGTTGCTGTTGACCTAGATTCCGTTCTTTGAAGACATTGGAGCAATGACCTTGACCTACCTTGACCTTCTCGTTCAGAAAGACAACCTCCAGAAATCTCAGTTCTTCAAGGGACTGCCAAAAATTGTCGCAAAACTTCCTAAGGTTCAGTCAGTGACAATTAATTACCAGAATCTTCATCAATACATAATTAATCCAATTAATTTGAGTTGATGCTGATATGAGAGAGGATCTTTGTCTGGATGGATATGTATGTTTTGGAGAGAGTTTGCATGTCAAGATTGTAACTGGAAGATGTTAGTCATTACGTTGTGTTCAGATCATCTACATACATATGTTTGAAGATGAAATTGAAGAATTACGATACGTAAGTGGTTTATTGCAATCATGTGAAATGGTGATGTCATGTGAAACTGACGTTTGCGTTTGTCTATCGGTTCACAGAGGGTTAACCTCCAGCGAGTGATGCCAAGTCTTTCGAAGGAGTGTGCCAACGCAAACATGATTCCATTCATTCTACCGAATATGATTGAAATCGCAGAACAGGCAACAAGCGACGAATATTGCCAACAGATCTTTCCAGAATTCATTCCACTTTTTAAAATCACCGAACCCATACAGGTAGGTTGCTCGGATTGAAAATCTCTGCAAATTATTCATAAGCAAAGCTCTCTTTATACGTCATTGTATCTGTTCTTCTGTGCTTCTATGAAAGTGTAAATGGTGTTATTTGATTGTTATAAATGTCCTGTTGAAATTCAAGAGGTCTAGGAAATTCCAGTTTCTAGTGCAGGTTCAATGTTTTTGGTTGCTTGTCAACCATCTTATAAGATTATGAATTCTCTACACACACACACACACACACAGTTGTAACTTCATTCTTGCTGTGATTGATTGATTTTTTGATTGATGTTGAGTTGATTGTTTTAGAATCATTGATTGATTCGTTTGAATTGTCTCTGTATGGAAAAGGAGCAACATAAATCTGCAATTTTATATTTACAGCTATAGTGTTGTCTTTCGATTGTTGTTTGGTTAATTGTGTTTCTTTAATTGTCCGTACCATCAGGTGATGCTCATCTTCATGCAAAACATGAGCATGCTGTTGAGTAAGACGACCCAGGATGACATCCGCAACCACGTCTTACCAATGATCACACGCGCACTTGAAGCTGGAATGCCACAAATGCAGGTGAACACACACACGCGCGCGCACACACACTATTTATCGTTTATATCAGTTGACTCATTTAATTAATTTTGAATTTCTTGGTCGTTTAATTTTATTTTTTATCCGGCAATAATTACTAGATTGAGGATAAATGTGAGAATTGGTTTTCTCTTTATTTGTTTATTTAAAAACGACAGATTTAAGATGTGCATAAAAGGAATCAGATTGAACCGTATTAAGAACAGGTGCAGCTACAAAGTGGGGAGCCCTCTGTTCCAAAGCAAAGGGCCAACGACCAGGAAGGTATTATTCTTCTTGATGGCTGTGCAATCAAAAGGGTGATGAACGCGCTCTGTTCAGTTATGGAAATGTGTGTGATGAAGAGAGATATATGATTTTCTGATATATATTGAAAATGCTGACAGATTAACGCGAGTTGTTGATTGGTTTTCTGTTTTTTTCAGGAGTTGTGTTTGAATATCATTCCGAGTTTTGCGAATCTCGTTGAGTACGCGTCATTGAAGAACGCGATCATTCCACGAATCAAGAAACTCTGTCTTGCAGCTCCAACTCTAAGCGTAATCAGACTCAGACTTCTTTCATTCTACCACAAACAGTGGATCATCAAATGTTGCATAATTGTAAATGTAGATTTATATTGCGCTACTTCCAGTGAGGCTGCTCCCTTCCTGACACACTGAAGCCATGATCCATGATGGAATGGTCTTCAATCGCATGTGGCAATGAGACAATTGGAAGCGAAGGAATTTTATTTATTGCATGTTACTGTGTGATTTAGATGAGGCTCGGCTACAAGGAGTTTATAGGTTTCTACTCAACTTTAGGATTTTATCTGTGTGAGAAATTGTGTCGTTGCAAATCAGTTGAAATTAGTTGGGAGATAATTTTGTTTGGATCAGTTCAACAAATTATTTATGTTCTGATTGGATTACTTTGTCTCCAATAATAGTAATAATAATAATATTATTAATAATAATAATAATTAATAATGATCCATAAGTCCCTGGGGGAATGAAGTACCTCAGGGCAAAAAAAATAATAAGACATGACTGAATCAAATGGCGCTGTACATGAGTTCAAAATGTTAAGATTGTTTAAAAGATCGGTCTTGGGTTTTGATTTAAATGCCTCAACAGATGACGGCGCGTACTTCACATGATCGGGAAGATTGTTCTACACAGTTTGGGTACCGAGACTGAGCTAATCTTCTATCGGAATAGAAATGAATTAGAGAAACTCGGATGAAATGTCTCAGAATAATCGCATTAATTATTATTTGAAATTCACGACGTACTCTAAGTGCACAAATTTCCAAAGAAATGCAAATATTGCTGATCTTCATTTCTCGTTTACTTCATCTTCATCTTTCAAATGAAGCACAAGAATTGCAGTTTGCATTGCTGGCAGCACTCTGGATCATCTCTCAAGAGGAGCTACTCGATTTATGAGTATGCTGAAGTACTTTTTTGACCATTTGCCGACCACAATGTGGTAAATTTGCCAAATGACTTCATTCAGATGTGATTTAATTGTAATTCAATGTTTGAAGAAAGTGGTTTTTGTTCATTTTTTTAAAGATTCGTGTCAACTGCCTTGTGTGTTTGGGAAAGCTGTTGGAATACCTCGACAAATGGTTCGTTATCGACGAAGTTCTTCCAATTCTTCCATGTATTCCATCGCGGGAACCAGCCGTCCTCATGAGCATACTTGGTTAGCCACTTATGATGGAAGATGGTTTTTCGGTTTAGGTGTTTCCATCTAAATCTTAACCTTTCATGAATGTCTTTGCTGACTCGTTTACCAAATGTATGAATGAACAATTGATTGATTGATTAAAAAATTAGGTTTTGAAATAATTTGATCCTAGTTGTAGTGCTGTGTTGGGTGAGATGTTACAATGCATGTAAATTTATGTGATTATGTAAATTTATGTGATTATGTGTTGCCAGTGACTGAGGAGGTCTGTTCCATACTCTTCTGGCATCATCATTTCACCCTTCTGACTTACAACAAGGATACTCACACAATGCTGTCATGATTTATATAACTCCTTTTCTAGTCGTTTCATACCAATCTAGAAGCGACTGCACACTTAAACATCTGCTGCATTAATTTTACGTTTTTGTCTCTTAACGCAGGCATCTACAAAGTGGCTCTGACACACAAGAAACTTGGAATAACGAAGGAGATGATCTCGAACAAGATTCTTCCGTTTCTCTTTCCATTGGCCATCGAAAACGGACTCAACTTGAGTCAGGTTTGTGCCAGCCAATCAACTCTTGATTAATTAGGTCAACGTGACCTCTGTTTTCAGGTCATCCAATCAACAATTGAACTGTACCTAGGTCATTGTCACCTCAGGTCATCCAATCAATGTCTTGTCCTTATGTAGGTCAGTGCAACCACTAGTTTCATTCAAGTGATTGTATAAACGTATAGGTCTGTTGAAATTGTTTTCATTTCCAAACTGGTTGACAATTTGTCCAGAAGATAAATTTTTCTTTTCATCGTGAAGTTTTTATGCATAAGTTGAGTGTTATTGTTTGGAATGATTTCGTTTTGTAGTTGCAGATGTATGTAATTATGTTAATTGTCATTAATTAATTAATTAATTACTGGATGTTTTGTGTTTCTTTGTTTTAGTATCAAGCATTCATGAGTGTCATCAAGGACATGATCTCGCGAGTTGAAACGGAGCACACGACTAAACTGGAACAACTCAACTCCATACAACACGAACAAAGGTCTCTCAATCTGATCATCCACATCTTATTATTCAGCTCATAGACTGCGTTGGAATTCATGTCACACCAGATAGAAATTGGAAATTGATAATTATTATTAGATATGGATCTTGGAAATAAGACGGGCATGGATAGTAATTCATTAATTTCTGTTGTACTTGTTAAACTTGGAGCATTGCACTGGCTTCCATACGATCTACAGCATGAGATTCTTCCGCTTTTTAACCATGTATTGTGCGATCAATTGAAGACCATTGGATTAAATTAAGGACTATTGTTTACCACTCACGATGTATCTTAGAACATCTAAACTTCTATAGAATGTTAATAAATATTGATATTGATAATCATGTAATAGTAATAATGATAATAATAATGATAGTAATGATAATGATACTAATGATAATGATTAATAATAATAATAATAATAATAATAATAATAATAATAATAATAATGGCCATCCCAGAATTAATTTTACGTCTCCAAATAATTTTTTGGAATCCCGAGATATCTGAGGTACCACAGGTAAATTAAATTGCAACATTAAATTAATTATATAAATTGACAGTTGTTGTTGTTGTTGTTGTTGTTGCGTAGGACGTTGCAGAAGTTTGCGCAGGAGTCGGTTCAGTCTGGGACGACGTCATCGTCCACTTCATCAAACGGAGATCATGGTTCATCTGCTGACCTCAGCATGGTAACGTTTGCTCTTACTGACCACACCATGACCCATTGACCTATGACCAGAAGCTGACCACCCCATGACCCATTGACCTATGACCAGAAACTGACCATCCAATTACCCATTGACCTTTGACCAGAAGCTGACCACCCCATGACCCATTGACTTATGACCAGAAGCTGACCATCCAATGACCCATTGACCTATGACCAGAAGCTGACCACAATTGACCGATGACCAGAAGCTGACCACAATTGACCCATTGACCGATGACCAGAAGCTGACCACAATTGACCCATTGACCAAAGGCTTAGAAGTGTGATACTTTTTTAATGTCCAGCCAGTGGCTACAATTTCCAGCAAGTGGCTGCCGGTCAGGATACGAAAAGCATTTGTGTAATATGGCAGTAGACTAGTATGGTTGTAGACCACGATTGATGGTTAAGGGATTAACATCAGGGCTGTACTGGTGAATTTTGACGTGAGTGTTGCATGCTCTGTCATTCTTTTCGCTTTTCGTAGATTTTTCGCGCAGAAAACGTAGACGATCTAAATTCATCATTTCATTAACTTTTTATTTCTTCTAAGACTCTGATCTTCGACTCGTCATTTGATTTATAACAATTTTTTTACTTTGCTCTTTTTGAGTTAAGTACACGCTGTATAACCGCGTATAGCTGCATGTACAATTGTTCAGCACTGGTTAACATGCTGTATATTCAACTCTGAATTTGCAAATTCAAATCTTCAACAAGACAGAAAAGCTTTGTAAGAATGTCTGCTATGTTTGCGCCCTATTTGCGTGCTCAAAGGTTGCTCTTTTCTTTGTTTTATTTCTATGGCATTGTATCACATCATAGGACATCAAAGGGTATTTGTCTTGTATATCATTGTATTGTATAGTATTGCATATATTTGTATCGCATGCAGTTGCATTAATTAACATCTTTGTGCTGCTGTTCATCTCTCGTCTCAGATGGATAGTTTTCTGAGCGGATGTGGATTTGGTGGAACGACGTTATCATCGTCATCGTCATTATCATCCGTTGGTAGAAAGGATTCGTCGTCTGCCAGTCTAAAGCCGGTGGGGGCGTCGTCATCATCATCATCATCACCAGCAGACGATTCGATGGCAAAGATGAAGCGACCGGTATGAGTGAGGGATGGGCTGTCGTTACGTTACGTCTACTGCATGTGTTGGATGAGTAGTGTAAATGGAGATTGTAATATGGTTGATTACTTGAAAACTGTGTCAAGGGATGTGGCTGGAGGAATGGAAGCATTCAGGGAATACGAACAGTGTGCCCCCCCTCTTGTGTTATTGTGTATGTGTGCGTGTGTGTGTGTGCATATTTATGTATGTGTATATCTGTTTATGTGCGATATAAATCATTGTTTGCATGTGCACTTGTTATAGCGCCCCTTCAAGCTCCATACTCAGTCTAACTCAGAGGCGCTTCCGACTACAGAGCGGACACTGCTGAAGCACTGAGCAATTGCGAGTGAAGGACTTTCCCAAGGTCCCTATGCGGCATCTTGAGGTTGATTCAAACCTGCAACCCTTTGTCTGCAAGGTGACTAACATACCCTGTGCAGTGTGCACCATCGTGCCCCGCTCATCGCATCTGACGGTTCTATAGCTCCTTTTGTTAGCCTCTGAACATTACAAAGGCTGAGAGGCAGAAGTTGGAGTGAGTTTAGTGAAATATTTCTGGCAATTGCCGAACAAGATGCACGTATATGCTGGTGCTATATAAATAAGCGTGTGTGTGTCTGATGCGCTGGTGCTATATAAATGTGAGCGTGTGTGTGTGATGCGCTCATTATTCCAGGTTCAGCTGACGATGGAGGAGAAGGAGCAGATGATGCGACAGCAGGAGATGCAACATCGACTGAAGGCGCAGTCTCCCATCCAACCAAAGGCTCCATCTGCCTCCGCAACCAAGACTGGAAAGAAGGATCTGTCTTCGTCGCTGATGGAAAATGACTTCATGACCAACCTCGTCAAGTCCAACACACCACAAGTCGTTTCTCCAGTTGGCCAACCGCCGGGGCTTCAGTGGGTTCCAGGGGCATCCACTTCATTCCAACCCACTCCTTCGGGGGTCACGACCTTCTCTGGACAGGTCAGACAGGGTCAGCCAATTGCATCTGGAAAGTCAGTCGACCTGTCTGCACTTGATGACCTTATGCCCTCCAAGCAGAGGGTTCCGATGAACCAGATGGCAACAACTGCGCGAACTTTAACCCCAGTCGGAGGTCAGGGAATCAGTAGGAATGCGCCGATGATGGCACAACCAGGAACAGTGGGAAGTATGGCAATGATGGGGAATCACGGAATGATGGGAAATCCCGGAATGATGGGAAATCCCGGAATGATGGGAAATCCTGGAATGATGGGAAATCCTGGAATGATGGGAGGTTTTGGTGGAGTGGGTGGTTCAAATGGCATGGCTTTCCAGCCAAATGCTACTGGAATGTCAGCTAGTGGTTCTTTTGGTGCTACAAATCCATTCTTTCGACCTCCAGTGCCTGGAACCAGTCTACCAGTCATGCAACCAAAAAATCCACAGCAGCAGAATACTGGTTCTCTGTCGCTCTCCAAGAAAGACATTGCTGACCTGCTTGGATAAGTAGCACTGGTTCCCTTGCACCTTTGTTTAAGCAGTTGATGTTTGCTCTTGTTGTGGAGCAACTAGAATTATTATTATTATTATTATTATTTTGCATTATTATTATTATTTAACCTAATTATTATTTGGCATTATCTTTATTTTGTGATCTTATTATTATTCACGTTGCTATTATTTGTTATGTAATTTTTTGTTGCTTAAAATTATTTCTGATTAAATTTAGGTTATTTGTTATCAAGAGTTCCCTAACTTTTGTCTTAATGAAACTGTATGATAGGATTTGTTGCCTCTGCACTTCATGGTTGAAACACAAACAACGGCTCTATCAAGATTATGTATCAGAACTATTTTTTAATATTTTCTAAATGTTTAACTGATAGGTAAAATTATCCATTTACTGCTCTGTTATAATTATTATTATTATATTTCCTGTCATTTTTTATTATGGTTATTAGAATTATAATTTTCTTGTTCTGTTCAGCTTTGGACGTGCTTTGACAGAACGGTATGAGATAGGGTGGGGTGGGCATGGGGAAGGATTTAAGTGGGGGAGGGACTGGGTAGAAGTGTGAAGTGATCTTATGTGATCAGAGTCTGATGATTGAAATGTCTGTGTACTGTTGCTAGGTTTGAACGAGTTGCATTTGTGGATGTAATAGCAAAGACAAAGCACATTGATTTATATAGAGCTATTATTATATCGAGTCTGTTTGTGTTTGTTTACTTCACTTATGTGGCGCCTTTGTAAATGAGTTGTTGATGATGTGGATGATGTTCTTCGTGTGAAGTTCGGTTCTAGGTTGTTTGTGTCTTGAATGCGAAAGAAGCGAAATGTTGAAGAATTGTAAATTTATTTTGCATTGTTGTGTAAAAGACATAATTTGTGACTTGTGAGTCTGTTGTGTGTTGCTCTGTCTATTATTTCCTCTTTACACGAATTCTCTTTTTCAACCTCATCATCTCGGGTGGGGACGGGCAAGAGTTGCAAGCCTCCCCCAGATGTGACCAGATTAAGACCCAAGTCCTACTCATCTCGTATTCTCTTTGAAGTAACAGCGGTTGAGGCTGATTGGTGGTCGGGGTTTGACTTCTTTCCGGATGATGAGTCCACCTGGAGCGACGGATGCCTGGCGGTGGATGCCTGGCGGTGACTGGCTGAGAGAGATTGAAGCATGAAGGCGTATAAACTAATAACTACTGACGACTAACGGAGATAAAAAGCCATTTGATTGGCGCTATTACCTCAAACGGGGAGGGGGAGAGGGAGAGAAAGACGGCGAGAGAAACGCAGAGACAGTGAGAGAGAGAAAAAGAGGGGGGAGAAATACAGTGAGAGAGGGAGAAAGAGAGGCAGTGGCGGCGCCAGGATTTCAGGTTTTCGGGGGCTGAATCCTCGCGGAAATGTTCCGTTTTCATCCGCCAAAATTTCTGACGACTTTTTTGTCATCGAAATCTCGTGATGGGTGATGATGGATCTATTTCATTTTTTAGAGGGGGACTTGTCGTGGAAATATTTTAGTTTTGCATGCTTTTTTAGGGGGGCTTAGCACCCCCTGGCGCCGCTACTGAAGAGAGGGAGGGGAGAAATACAGTGAGAGCGGCAGAGACAGAGAGAGACACACACACACACAGAAAGCACATACGTGTACAGGACTCAGATTGTAGAGCACCATGATTGATGGTCCAATCCCCCATTTTCCATTTTAAATTTACTTTGTCGTGATTGCTACTACCAACTACGTCAGCTTAGGGTGGTATCTCGATCTCTGACCCATACTGCTGCTGTCACTCTTGTTCATGCCTTTGTGGTCCCTCGCCTCCACTATAATTATAATTGTAGCGCCCTCTA
>OX457045.1:48375404-48415404 GCA_949752735.1 Lumbricus terrestris
AATCTGAAGTCTCGCTTTTAATCTGAAGTCTCGCTTTTAATCTGAAGTCTCACTCCGTTCAAATGGTTCCATCGATCATAAATGAATCGAATAAAATGACCGAGTGAATCTGATATGCCTCTGAGTCTCTTTTGAAAATGCGACATACAGATCCGTGATTGCAATCAGATCTGACGCGTGGCCTATGCTCGGCATAGCATGACAATGACATGGCTGCATGCCGGTACAAAATAATAGTCCGACAGTGCGCATGTAGTCCTTGGTGTGTGTGCTGGACTGCAACGTTTATTGACTTTTTTTTATAGAAATCGTTGACAATGAATGGTTGAATGATCGGATGGGAGACTTTGAATTTTTTGCAATCGTCTGCTGCGATTTCATCATCTTTGATCGATGATGGGTTGATTATAAAGATCCAAACGGAATCATTGTGATAGGGTAGAGAGGGGGAAGTTGGACACTTTAAACACTGTTTGGTCAATATTGACAATAACTATAAACTTTTACCATATTTTTGTTAACTTGTTTTTGTATGCAAGTATCACAGTATACGGTTAACCAGTAGTAAAAACACTTCACTGCAATTTGCATTCAAGTATGACCTCCTCCGGGCATGTCCATCTTACCCGGCGTTGGGTATTATAAGGCAGATACAATGTGGGATAAGATGGACAGGTGAGACTTGCACCTCCACAATATACTATATTCACTTGTACATTTTTTTTATCAGAGACTACAGAATTATATATGTGTGCATGATGCCCGTCATTGTTTATGATAAAAAATCGTTCAGATATCGTGGCATGTGCCTGAAGAAGTTTATTAACCTACCATAGCCTACAGTACCGTACGTAGCAATTTCGTGGGCAAGACGGACACCCCTTCTCTTGTTTAAAAAATTGACAACATACTACAACATGAACGGCCAAAATGAAGCGAGGGCCTACCTAGCGCCAATATAAATACTGAGTTGTTGAGTAATCTGTTGTGAATTACTTAAATTCGGTGATGCACATCGTGTCCATCTTACCCCTTCTTGCAGAGGTAGGATGGGCATCAAGGGCGGATACAGAAATTTTCGAAGGGGGGGGCCAAAGGCCTACAGAACTCCTCATGGGGGGGCCACGTCAACTTTTCGAGCAAAATAGCTGGTCAAAAATAGAAAATTTTCTAAATGGGGGGGGGGCCATGGCCGGATTGGCCCCCCCCTGGATCCGCCCTTGATGGGCATACACCCTCCCCTTGAGTATCACAGACAGTGACACAGTATGCGACCACGAGGTGTCTGTTTCAATGTGCTAAATAACAATACAATATAGATAACTTATCTGTTAAATAAAATACAATTATTGCTAGTCGATGAACAATTACTGTTTATAGAATGTCCTTAGCCATTTGACTGAGTTTCGTATTTGACTTTAACCAAAACACGGCCTCCTCCTAGATCTGACAATCACCGACAGGTCACACCCGTTTCAGTACGCTGGTACTCGACCACGTATATTTTAATAGCTAGTCAAAAGACGGTGTCCAACTGTCCATCTTACCCCATAACCGAGGTAAGATGGACATCAAGAAATTGACGTTTCGTTGATTTTTGTGTTGGGTGTCCATCTTACCCCACTGTCCATCTTACCCCGCCTTACCCTAATATGTGAATGCGAATAAATCAATAAATTCATTCATTCATTCATTCATTCATTGGTTCATTCAAAGATTTATGTAGTAATTCTCAAAGGGAACTAGGGTAGACACGTGTTCCTTTCATCACGGCCAAACAGAAGAACAGAATCAAAGTGACTGTATAGAAGGCGTCAGAGAGAGTTATGGGCGGCAGGCACACAAGCAACACAACTCCCGAGGGGTCCATTCCAGACCATTGATGGTCATGTAACACGTAAAGCTGAATAGGGAATTCACATTTTCCTGCAGTTTCAATCGCCATACATTCGCCTGTCAGTAACTAGCTTACTTCCTGACAGAATGATGTCCAGTTCTAGGTCAACGATAAATCAAATTATTTGAAACAAATTGACTCATTTAGGTCGAAATCTCAACGGTTGCAGGAAGCCATTTTTGAAAGAATTATGCATAGCCATCGCTCAGCAGCTAATGATGGTTGTGTTCATGAATAATAATGAAGCACTCGATCCACTTCGTTCTAATGGGCCTCCCAGGTGTTAATAATCGATCAGACGCTAGCGATCATCGATCTTGCAGTCTAATCAATATGCGTAACTGATCCAGCTCAGGATTTTTAACCATCGCTTGACATCTATGGAAACAGAAGCAAACACAGACTTGACTGAAGATCAATATTATTGTGTGATAAGATAATTAGGGAACATTTTGGGGATCCAGCGTAACCACTTAGGTTAGGCTAACCCAGTGTTTCACGCTCGGCTTACCCAACTGCAACTTTAAAAATTCAGATAAAATTTGTCTAAAGGTTCATGCGCTTATCGGAGAAGCTAGACAAAGATGTAGCTCTAAATTTTTAAATGCTGTCACAGTTAAAAAGTACAATTATAGTCGACAAAACGCAATATTTTAACGATTATTCCATCATTCACTAGCCTGAACACTGTGACTTAACAATAGTTCACATTCCGAAACCATAGAAATGTCTATGCTAACAATTCGCGCCACAATGACGTCGTAACGCGTGACTGATCACGTGCGCATGCAACAGCCAATCGCCTTCGATGTTACAATCATCGATGAACCAATGTCTGCACAGTTCACGTATGGACGAATTCACGAGGATGACGTGCTAGTGCTACACTTTCAGCGAGATCAAGCTTTACACAACTGTAATCCAGGGCTTTTTTAACGCGCAGTTGAACACAAAATGTGCAGTTTTGGAAACACTTCTGTACAGTAACAGTTCTGTAAAAAGGTCATTGTCCTCCGATTGGAAGTAATTTATCATGGAGGATGGGAAAGGAAAGGAGTTGTGCAATTCTAAAAATTCCTTAAAAACAGGACTGCTGTGATATTTTGGTTAATTCAAACAATTAACATGACTTTGTGCTCACTCAGAGAAAGAGAGAGGGGGAGGCAGGGAGGGGAGGGAGGGTGATGTAGCCTACTGCAAATTACATAAACGATTAATTATTGTAAATGCTGTTTATCGTCTTTTACAACAAATTGATTGGAAAATCGGCGTCATTAGTCTGCAGATTGTTTCCTTGTGGCGTTCGTCGGTAAGTAAGTAAGTAAGTTTCTAAATGAACAATTAAATAAACCGAAATGTTCATCGATTTTCTCAGACAAATATTATGCGTCAAATTGCTCTGAAGTTATGTTGCTCAACTATTCATGTCACAAAATTATTTAGCATAGACTGCAATCGGTAAGTAGGCTATACCTACTACACGAGTCAATTCCAAACGTGTTGTTGTGAATCCTTTGACGACCTTCAGTTGAGATATTATTCATTCAATCTATTTGATTTCAGAAGTCTTTTTCCCATTTACGGGATATACAATTATACATCCGTATCCAGTCTTTGTCTATAAACCATTGTACTTAAAACTGACTCAAAAGTTTTGCTTCTTACGATTTGTATTTAGTCTCAAAGTCTAATATACTGAAGCGTCTGGTTCACCAATCACCATGTCACTGAGAAATATTCTCAGCTATTTACACGTCAACGATGATGACGACGATGATGATGACGGCGATAATGACGACGACGATGGTGACGACGACTACGACGACGAGGCTGAGATGGATCGAGCGACTATGAGATGCTTGTTTCGAATCTGGTGAGTCGCATCGTGGACGTACGGACGGCAAAGTGTGACGGTTGGCGACAGACACATGGTAGGATGGATGCGATGAGGCGACGATAGGCCTTGCGTATCTCCCTCATTCGAATCCCGTAGATGATCGGATCAGTGAGGAAGTTGAGCATCGGAAGGAAGTCGATCAGGTAGAACTTGGCGCAGAGGACGGACTCCGGGACGTGATCGATGTTGACATGAGCCGAAAGGAAGTTGAAGATCATGTAGGGAAGCCAGAAGACAACGAGAGTGCCAGACAATAGGAGTGTCGTCACGAATGCCTTGAAGTTGTTCTCCGACGGGTCTCGTCTGGTGACACGTATGCCATCTGACCCCTGTGACCCTGACAGAGGTCGTCGAATCGATTTCGTCATCTCTGACGTTCGACGACGACATTCGAGCACCTACACACCAACCAACCGATCAACGACCATTGTTATGTCTGCTAATTATTAATGTCAATTTGCATTCAGACAAATGTTTAATGTTTAACGGTTAGTTCTATTGACGTTATAACATGCAATGTTTGCTTGATCTGTATTTTGTGATTGATAAAACGGTGGACCAATAGATAGACATATAAAGCAGATGATTAGATAGACGTATAGATGCATTAATAGATGCATTAATAGATGCATTAATAGATGGATGGATGGATGGATGGATGGATGGATGGATGGATGGATGGATGGATGGATGGATGGATGGTATATATATAAACATGAATATTATTAGTGTGAGTGTACTATGCCTACTTCTCGGTAGATCCTTCCGTAGAAGATGACGATGATGATGATGAGTCCAGCCAGGACATAAGCGCAGATCTCGAGAGACTTGACGGCCATATCTGACGCGAATCCCGCGCAGTCCTCGAAGTGCGTCTTGAAGAGCATCAGAAGCGTTGGTACGGAGGCTGCTGTTGCCGATAGCAACCAGACGCAAGCGATGCAGATGCAAGCCAATCCGTGCGTGATCTGCGTCTGCGAGAAGAGAGGATGGCAGATTGCGATGTACTGGTTGACGGCAAGCATGAGAAGAGACAGCGAGCTGCAGCAGAGAGATAGGATCAAGGGAACCAGCAGGACGAAGACGATGAAGAGGCAGTGACGCAGACTGGTGACGGTGAAGCGCGGGAAGAGCAGCGGAGAGTTGTAGTACATCCAGAGGAGGATGCTTCCAACGACGTCACAGACGGACAGGTTGACCAGCAGCGAGTGGTGGACTGTGCGTCCACCACGAATGTTGGACATGGCCATCAGTGAGACGATGTTGAAGAGGATGCAGCAGATGGCGAGGGCTGTGTAGAAGGGAAAGCGGACGCGGTATGCTGTGCTGATGGCGCACGAGTCACCACCGTTCTCTTGCATGAAGTCGTCATCGTACATGAGACTCACGTTCTCCCATGATGTCACGCTCATACTGTACCACTGATCGGTAGGTGGCGGCTCTGTGTATGACGTCACCGACATCTTATTCTTCTTTATTTCTTTGTTTCTTTTCTTTAAAATTGGTTGAATGTTCTCTCCAGCGATTCTCTTTATAAGCGACCTATTCGCTGCTTGTTCGTCGTAGTCGTCGTCACTCTGCAGCATGCATCTGTCGGATGTCCTGTCTGCTTTATCTTCGTCTTACCTTCGATTTATCTGCGTTTGTTACCGTTAACGGTGGTAAGTGGTGACTGACAGTGCACCCGTTGATTCACCTTTTAGAGTCTAATTCATCATCAGGCCAACCATTTCATTTCCGCAACAGCGACAACAGAGTCCCTCATCTGTGACATCCACAGATTCCACAACCAATGCAGCATCCACGATCTACCTCTGCATTTCATTTACATCAACGACTGTCTTTCCCTAAACTTCGCGTGCGACGTCAATTCGAACGACTTCGTAAATTAGAATTAATTACAAGTTTCAATCATAAGAATATCTCTATTACCGCTCAGCCTCTATATGTCTCGTGTCTTTTTCTTTGCACGCCTGTCTGTCTTGCTGCGTAATCGTTTTGTATTTTTATCAGTCTGTTTGTCATTCGTCTCTTTCACCGTCTGTTTGTCTGTCTGTCTGTCTGTTTGTTTGTCTGTCTGTCTGTCTGTCTGTTTGTCTGTTGTTTTGGCGTTGAGAGGATGTGATGGCGATGACCGTTTGGTCAGAGAGAGACAGGTGACACGGATAGATAAGCGAAGATGAAGAGAGACTTGTCTGTCCTTAGACCTGACCTCCGAGGAAACCGGTCATCTGTCTCCGGATGTTGAAGAGGAGGATGAAGGGAGGGAGGAGGAGGTGGAGGCGAGATGACGGACGCTGCAGCCACTGACCCGTTGCAGCTCCTTCAACTGATCGAGAGGGAGATGTCAGCTCATTCCATGGAAAGATGTCTTCCATGTAGACCTGGAAATGATGATGGTAGACCTCGCTCCATCCTTCAACTGCATGGACGATATCCAGACGAGCGATCTCTTTCCAATTCAGAATTTCCGCTGATTCGATTTGCAAAATCTATAAAAGAAACTTTTTATTTAAATGCATATAATATAAACGTTTTACTTTCTACTCAGACTTGCTTTTGTCCCATTTATTGTCCATCGTATAATAATAATAATAATAATAATAATAATAATAATAATAATAATAATAATAATAATAATAGATCTAATAATAATAGTAGTAATAGTAATAATAATAATTAATAATAATAATTATAATAATAACAATAATAATAATAATAAATAGTAGTAGTCTATGATCTCGTTAGTAGTCGCTAGATAGCCTAGCCTACTATGCAGCGGTTGCAAAACTACTTTCATAACAACAGTTAGTCAAGAAATCACAGATAGTTTTAACTAGTTTTTTTACTGGACTTCAGTCAATAAGTATAGTTACAGTTACGTTTTTGCTACCAGTGATTATAGTTAACTACTTTCATAAGTAAGAAACATTGACGTTGAACTTGAACAAACATGCAAACATATTCGACTAAATTTTTTTATCAAATCAGTTTTCCTCCTCCAAGTATAGCTGCCACTGAACTCCAGCCGTCTTCAATCAACCGTTGCCATTGGTAGACGCCAGACAGACGGACAGCAGCCGAACGTACGAACTGACCTCCATTACACCGGTCAGTGCGCGGTCAGTCCATGGTCAGCGTATAATAATACACAAGGACAATTCATTGTCAACTGAACGGAGCGGACTCTTTCCAGATGAAATGTTTCGTTTGTCCGGTTAAGGCAGAGGGAGAACTGCTTCTGCCTTATGTCATATCTATCTACGCCACCCAGCAGCAACTCCATCTTTCCAGCTCTCCTCTTTTTCCAAACAGCCGTGCACCGTTTCAACCCCGGTGAAGGTCATGCACTCCACTGCAGTAGATAATATCTCCATTGATCCCGGAAGCTGTTTGGCCGCCTGGAAAACTTTTCTCCTGCAACGCGCTTCACTGAACTGATGTCCACTCGATGACTAGAATATGGAATCGTCTGCGCTCGAGGTCAAACGGAGGTCAGAAGAATGCTCAGCTAATGCATCTGAAATCTAATTAGACCGTGCGCATTAGTAGCGCTTCCCTTGATGAGGCAGGGCGTCCTGTGGGTGATGGGGGGGGGAGGGAGCACGCGGCTGAAAGGTACTGAAGGGTGATAGTGGTCAAGGCAGTCGGTCCGTCCGTCCGTCCGTCCGTTTGTCTGTCCGTTCGTTCGTTTAAGGATGCGACAGAAAAGAACGGATTCTGTTTGAGACTTTAACGACTATTGAGAATATGTACTAAACGCGATTGGTGAGTGCTGCATGGAAGCCAGTGCAGATCTCTTATTAGAATAAAAGTCGTTTGAGTGTTTATTAGATCAGTGAAGCATAACATCTAAATAAGTCCGCATTAGATTTCTGTAGACAATTTGAATTTATGTTTCCTTTCTGTTTGAGTGGAGAGCTTTGTAGTTTACATTTTATTCGGAAGCTTAATTCACGATCGATTATAATGATTGCTATCTAAGTCTTTGTTTGAACAGAAGTCTCACTCTCTCTTTCTCTCTCTTTCGACTCTCATCTGCTTGCACTGTCGCTCGCTCGCTCGCTCTGGTCGGTCCCTACGCTCGGCTGATAGGAGGGGGGGTGCTCTTGATCCCGTTTGCTCGCACCTCCATCATGCAGAGTCGTGCTTTTTCTGTGGTTGGCCCACTGGTATGGAATGCCTCCCCCCACTTGAGCTGAGCCTGTTCCCTGGACCCTAGATCATGCACTCTCTGACACATTCTATAAGCACTTAAAACTGTTCTGCTTTGCCGTGCTGGAGTCGGGAGCGCCTCTGAGTAGTTTCTCTAAAGATGCGCTATATAAATACTCGAATGAATGAATGAATGAATGAAACAAGATGAGATTATCCATCTCAAATAACTGACATCTGCTGCAGATGCAGAGAATCTCAGTTTGTTTAGAAATCTCAATCTGTACATCGACTACAAAATTATTATCAAATGCTCTCCCGCTCCCGTTGCATGGCATTGGCGGCCACCTTCCACTGTTTGCAAGTATGTATCGAGTCCCGATAAGTCGACGCCTTCTTTATAAATCTACTCCTTCCTTGTTTATCGGTGCATTCTATTATTTAAAGTCGAGGCATTCTATGTGCAAGTCAGTGCCTTCTATAAAAGTCCCGTATACAATTGATCAACCTGCTTTATATCATAAGTCAATGTCTTTATATAGGTCGACGTCTTCTGTATAAGTCGAGGCGTCCTTTATAAACCGAAGTCATCGGTGTAACTTATCGAAGGTCTTCGTGGAGTCGTTGATCTTCATATAGAATAGATCCCATGCTGTATGTAGGCTGGCGACCATCGAACGCCAATAAATGCCAATAAATCCGATGCGAACTGTGGATTAGACGCCGCGCCTTTCTTATTAAAGCGATGCAGGAGCAGAAGAAGAACCAACGAAGGAGGAGAGACTGCGGCCTCTGAACGACGTATATACATGTAGGAGATCTAATCAGCGCTTTAAGCGGTCACAATCGCTCACCCCCCCCCCCCCCCAAACCACTCCTGGCTCTATTCCTCTGTCTGTGTTTGTGTGTGTCTGTCTCTCTTCCTGGGTGTGTCTATCTGTCTGTTTCTCTTTCTGTCTCTGTATGTCTGTGTCTCTGTCTGTCTCTGTATCTCCCTATCTCTCTGTCTATCTCTCCCTCTCCCTCTCCCTTTCCCCCCTCTCTCTCTCTCTCTCTCTCTCTGTCTCTGTCTGTCTCTCTCTCTCCCCCTCCCTCTCTCTCTCTGACGTCGCTCCAAGTCACGAGTACAACAAAACGCAGTCTTCCTGTCTTTCGTTCTTCACAATCAGTCGTTAATTTCGCTACAGACTACACCCCTCCTCCTCCTCCTCCTCCTCCTCCTCCTCCTCCTCCTCCTACCACTACAGCGAAGACTTTGGTTGAATGCATGGAATGAACGTTTGATTGTAGACGCGTCTCCTCCCTCTTCCATCATCGACGACACCCTATCATTGGCAGCACATCGTCCAACAACCTCTTCCACTGGAACTTCTTCGTGGAAGAGCGACAGGAAGTGGAGATGAATGCATCGACGAATTGCAGATCTCTACGCGTGACCTGACAACCAACAGACCGACCGACACCATCACCGCATCTCCTCATCCCTCATGAACCCCATCCCTCAGCCTTCGATCCGCTGAGGTTCATCCAGCCGCTGACAGACAGACAGACAGACAGCCGCTGCAATCTAAGCTCATCAACCGATCGTGAAATCAGCTGAGAGCTGAGACCGCCATCTGCGATTCGAGAGGATCGTCGCTACTGTCGTCGGTCGAGACTATGAAGGAGAAGGAGGAGATATGATGGTGGACAGATCGATCGATCGCCTGAGGAGAGAAAGAAGTTCTGCTGACTCGGTGATGGATGTTTGGAGAGAAAGGGCGGAGGAGGAGGAGCAGGAGAAGGAGAAGGAATATGAGGTGGAGCAGGGAGGAAGGAGGAGGTAAAAGAGATAGGGAACCAAATGGCGAGGGGGGTCACTCATCTCAGTGGCTAATCATCAACAGAGAGATGCATCGAATCGCATGGAAACAAAAGGAGAGAGGAACTGAGGGACACGCTCGCCATCTATAAAATACTTTTTCGTTTGATTAATGCGAAAAAATTTCGACTGAAATAATTTCTTGTTGTGTTGATCTGCGAGCGATGGGAGCATCAGTCATTGGCTGATATTGCAAGGAAGAGGAGGAGGAGGAGGAGGAGGAGGAGGAGGAGGAGGAGGAGGAGGAGGAGCGAAGAGGAAGAGGAGCCATGGCGGGAGACAAACAACTGAGGGGTGGGAAGGATAGGGAGATGGGGAGGATGGGGGAGATGGGGAGGATGGGGGAACGGTGGAAACCAAGATCCAATCAATGATCCGGGGAGAGATTCATATTGCAAGTGGCCCCACAGGTATAAGGTCTCTCTCTCTCTTTCTCTCTCTGTCTCTCTCTCTCTCTCTGTCTCTCTCTCTCTCTCTCTCTCTCTCTCTCTCTCTCTCCGCGACTTCTCATCGCTGAAACCTCTGTTCTATTATCCTAAATGACCTCGAAATGGCTTGGCTCCCAGTCACTAAGAGCCACGGATATTTCATTCCACATTTGCTTCATTATGTTGGTATACTTAACTAATATTATATTCGTTTAATGGAAACAAAGCCGACAGACACACCGCTATCAGCATGGGCGGAGACAGGGGGACAGAGGGACGGTCCCCCTCAATGTTTGTGTTGGGGATCGCCCATGCATTTGTGCCCTCCCCAATACTTGAGTTTTAGGACATGCATAACGAGGGAGGGAGGGAGGGAGCTATAAATGAAACGTAAATTAGAGAGAAAAACTTACAAACGACATCTGTCAAAAATAGGTTTCACGCTTATTACGCGTACAACAACAACGTCTATCTCTATGGAAAAATCATTCTTAAATAAATGAAATCAGATGTACTACACATAGCATACCATGTATATTATGCGGTATATTGTTATAATAATATATAACGACTATCATTGTATAATATATTTTATGATGTGTATATGTATGAATATATAAAAATATATAAAAATGTGATGGATGCATGGAGAAGCCATGGAGAAGTGCGTGTGCGAGAGGTGGAAGGAGGAGGAGGATGGAATGAGGGGAGAGGTGCAAGGCCGTAGCCAGGATTTTATTTCGGGGGGTGTTTCACCAATTTCCCTTCCCAAAAAACTACATTTTCCATTTCGGGGGTGTTTTCATGGTTTTATTTAATTGTTTTTACGTCATATTGTAACGGAAACCGCCCGCGCCCTCTAGCGGCTGACGGGAGAGTGGATGACGATCTCTCCCACCAGGTGGTAAGGCTTGCGTGTCGCTCCAGGTGGGCGCAAGTCCGGCCTCCGTCGTCTTTCGAAGGGCTTAACAGTGTTCGTCGACCGCACGAAGACACGAAGACAACAGACGTTTTCAGACGATATATTGCCAATCACAACTCCACACGTCAGCAGCAGGCATGCACGTGATATACCGCGAACTATCGTTCCCCAGCAGCGGACGGTCATGTACCCAACGGCAGCTCCCACAGCAATGGCTGACAACGGGGGCGCCACACTGCGTCGAACACGGAAACTACACGGCAGCGGCAGCGACGTTCAGCGGCGGCGGCAACGCCGAGCCCCAACGACCGATTCCCAGCGACGGACGACTCGGTGACTCGCTCAACGACTGACGAACTCGGGCACAACTCCGGAACTGAGCTGGACTTCTAATACGGACGGAGCTCCCGCAGACTTCCCGGTGACAACTCTTCTCTTCATGCGGGCAGCGGTCCTATTTATACGTGTCCAAGGGGACAGGGGACTTGGCGCCAAAAGATCCGCGCATGCGCACTACAGGGGGTCCGACGTCAGAGGTCCGGACAGGTGCGAGGGGACCTGGCGGGCAAAGATCCGCGCATGCGCACTACAGGGGGACTTCGCGCCAAAAGATCCGCGCATGCGCACTACAGGGGGGACTTCGCGCCAAAAGATCCGCGCATGCGCACTACAGGGGGGACTTCGCGCCAAAAGATCCGCGCATGCGCACCACAGGGGGACCTACGTCAGGGGTCCGACAGGTGCGAGGAGGCAAGGGAAGAGGCAAGGGGACTTCGCGCCAAAAGATCCGCGCATGCGCACTACAGGGGGGACTTCGCGCCAAAAGATCCGCCAGGTGCGAGGAGGCAAGGGAGGAGGGGAGGGGACCTCTAGGCACGAGCGAACGACGACGCGAATCGACCGCCCACGAAGCCAATCGACGGCGTAAACAAGACCGCGGAGGCGGCTCAGGCGAATTTCGCCACATCTTCCTCCCACCACGATTCGAAATGTCCCTATTTCGAGGGGTCAGGGCCCACACACCCTCCCGGAAACAAGGAACCCCCTAGACCGTCCGCATTATACAGTAACCGGCCAACGGGCCAATGGCAACAATTCTGCCTTCGAACGACTTGTAAGTCGTAACAACAGAAGCGGAACCAAACAAAAGAAAGGACCAACGTCCACGAAATGTCCATCGTTCATTATGCAAAGAGTCCATAAAAATGGGCCAACGAGCCACAACACTTTACGCTAAGTTTCATCGTAACGAGACACGGCCAACGGGCCAAACTGACGAAAAAAGCACGAGTTATACACATTTCAACAGCGAGAAACGGCCAACGGGCCACACATAACAACGTATAATTAAACAACGCAACAACTTGAGCGTTCACAAATGTCCATAGTCCATTTCACGAAAAAAAGTCTCAGAGTTCAAGTCTCTTTTCACAATAAACGTCTATTCGTAGCGAGCCGGACGACGGACCACACGCTTTGGTCGGCCATCCTGGAAATTCACAGTCACCGGCGACGAAGCATCAACAGCGGCGGACTCGTCAGGCGGACGAGTGGCAATGTCACACTCTGATGGCTGCTTGCGACTTTCCCCAAAAAGGATCCCGTCAAAACTTGTCTCAACCCAAGCCACGGAATTAACCTTATAATCAGCCAGTGGAATGGCTTCTACAAATTTAGCGAACCCGTCCATCACCGTCAAAATTCTACGCCTACGCGGGTGGGTACCAGTAATATCCATGCTAAACCGTTCCCAAGGCTTCCCACAGGGTAAGGGTTTCAAGGGACCCTGCCTGGGCAGTTGACCTCGGTGGTATTGGGCAGAGGGAGAGCATCGCTGACTAAACCTCTTTACGGTTCCCGACCAACCAACCCTAAAGGCCCTGCGTCGGACTTTCCACCTAGTCCTACGCACACACTCGTTAACCGCTGGTTCCAAAATTTCATCAGCAAGCATACTGTCCAACTGGCTATCACTAACAATCCTATGCGGCATCGGGTGACTTCCTAACGCTTGTCTCACCGGATGGACATCTGTCTCAATCTTATGCGTGCTCACCGACGTCTTTCCTAACAAACTTCTCATCCGTTCCTGGATTTCCGGCGACACATCCTCGGGCAAATCTACCAACATTAACTCACTAGGCGAAGCGTCTTTATTCTGACTAATCCTACCTTCGTCCATCCTAATCGGCTCAACTTCAACCGGACTATCATTCAAGTCTACTATTCTCACGTGCGCATTAGTCCTATCGCCTAATACTACACGGGCAGGGTGAACTCCAGGACGGACCTCGTGAGCCTCCGTCATCCACGCGGGAGCCACCGAGGTCAAATCTCCGTATACGGTTTTCACAGCCACCTCACTTTGGCATTTGGGCTGTAACTCTATTTCCTCGGCGACCATTACACGACGGCACCAAATTGAGCCATTCCCTCTCACTAAGGGGATACGTTTGCGACCAATAAACAGAGCCCCGTTACCAAAACTCAAGCGACAACGCTGTTCCCTCAAGAAATCCATTCCTAACATCGGTTCGGAAATCTGGTCAGAGACTAAAAAGTTAGCATGGACCTCAAAACCATCCCAAAATCTAAGGGGTAACCGGACCTCGCCCAAAACATTAATATTCGAGCCATTAGCAGCCATCAACAAGCGTGTACAAGAACGGAGTTCTAACCCTTCCACTGCTGAAGACGGAACCAGGCTCACTTCGGATCCGGTGTCGATGAGAGACATCTGCAGTCGGTCGTTGATCCTTCCACGAACGTAAACGGCATTACTGCTGGCGCGGTCGGGCAGCTTCGGACGTGTCGTGTGGTTCACCACCACGGATGTCGATGGCGCAGGTGCGTCTCCTCCTGTCGTTTCCTCGTCACTCGGCCGGTTCCGGAAACGGCGCGGCTGACGGCAATCTCGGACCACGTGACCGGCTCTACCGCATCCATAACAGGTCACGGTTCTCCTCGTAGTCTCCGGCTGGCGATCTCCCAATCGGCGGTCCCCCAGGCCGTTGATCTCGTCTCGATCCATCGTCGTCGATCGTAGACTGGTTCCGTAGCTCCCGGAACTGTTCGTCCATCTTCCGTTCCATTTCTCGCTGCCAACGACGCTGATCGTCACGCTGTGTCGTCAAGAAGCGGTCCAGGGTCGACTGGAGCTGGTTGGTCGGCTCGACTTCTTGCGTTCCACGGACACGGTTCGACGGTCTCCGATGATCGTCGTTCTCAGAGGCTCTCTGGTAGGCCTCTAAGCGTAGAGCGGTCCGATAAGCCTCATCCAGAGTCTTCGGCTCACGCTCCCTGACTTTCAACGAAAGCTCCCTGTCTCGCAAAGCTTCCAGGAACGAGTCTCTCGCGATAATCTGCGTCGTCTCGTTGGACGGGACAGGATAGGCCAATACAACGAGTCTGCGAATCTCGTGTAATAAGTCGCTCAAACTTTCTCCGGCCCCTTGACGTCGAAAATACAGCTGACTACGGAACGTCTCAGCTTGTCCGTCCGTCCCATATCTCTGTCGGAGACGCTCCACCAGTTGGGCGTAACTTACGTCAGCTTGCGCGCCGAAATCCCAAAGAAGTTGCGTCGCAGCCTTCTCTAGCGCGCAGCGTAGATGATCCACTTTGTCCGCGTCTGCCCATCGATTGTGACGAGCGCATACCTCGAATTGTACTAGAAAGGATTCCAGGGACCCAGTCCCGTCGAATCGACCCGGCTTCATTGGCGTCGGTCGGTTCCGCAGGAGACTTCCGAAGTTCTCCAACAACTCCTTCGACGAATCCGTTGTCTCCGTCTTCACACGGGGACTCGTCTCCACCAGCTCCTCACCATCGTCGGAAATGAGCTCGATCAGTCGGCCACGGCTCGGCTGCTTCTCCATCGTCGTTCTTCCCACAGCAGGCGGAGAGACATCAGCAGGCGTGCTGAACTCGAAAAGTCTCGGCTGCCGGAACGTTACCTCGTCGTCGTCCATCATCTTCGGTAGACTCGTCTATTCGTCGGCTGGAACAACTGCGTACCCCACTTCTGGTACCAGTGTAACGGAAACCGCCCGCGCCCTCTAGCGGCTGACGGGAGAGTGGATGACGATCTCTCCCACCAGGTGGTAAGGCTTGCGTGTCGCTCCAGGTGGGCGCAAGTCCGGCCTCCGTCGTCTTTCGAAGGGCTTAACAGTGTTCGTCGACCGCACGAAGACACGAAGACAACAGACGTTTTCAGACGATATATTGCCAATCACAACTCCACACGTCAGCAGCAGGCATGCACGTGATATACCGCGAACTATCGTTCCCCAGCAGCGGACGGTCATGTACCCAACGGCAGCTCCCACAGCAATGGCTGACAACGGGGGCGCCACACTGCGTCGAACACGGAAACTACACGGCAGCGGCAGCGACGTTCAGCGGCGGCGGCAACGCCGAGCCCCAACGACCGATTCCCAGCGACGGACGACTCGGTGACTCGCTCAACGACTGACGAACTCGGGCACAACTCCGGAACTGAGCTGGACTTCTAATATGGACGGAACTCCCGCAGACTTCCCGGTGACAACTCTTCTCTTCATGCGGGCAGCGGTCCTATTTATACGTGTCCAAGGGGACAGGGGACTTGGCGCCAAAAGATCCGCGCATGCGCACTACAGGGGGTCCGACGTCAGAGGTCCGGACAGGTGCGAGGGGACCTGGCGGGCAAAGATCCGCGCATGCGCACTACAGGGGGGACTTCGCGCCAAAAGATCCGCGCATGCGCACTACAGGGGGGACTTCGCGCCAAAAGATCCGCGCATGCGCACTACAGGGGGGACTTCGCGCCAAAAGATCCGCGCATGCGCACCACAGGGGAACCTACGTCAGGGGTCCGACAGGTGCGAGGAGGCAAGGGAAGAGGCAAGGGGACTTCGCGCCAAAAGATCCGCGCATGCGCACTACAGGGGGGACTTCGCGCCAAAAGATCCGCCAGGTGCGAGGAGGCAAGGGAGGAGGGGAGGGGACCTCTAGGCACGAGCGAACGACGACGCGAATCGACCGCCCACGAAGCCAATCGACGGCGTAAACAAGACCGCGGAGGCGGCTCAGGCGAATTTCGCCACAATATGCTCGTAAATGCATTATATTATTTTTCGCATTTTCCATTTCGGGGGGTGTTCAAACACCCAAAACACCCCCTAGCTACGGCCTTGGAGAGGTGGATAATAATTGGTCGTCGAAAATGGTAGTCTGCTGTGTCAGGAGGAGGTATCTTTAGACGATACAACGTCCATCGCCCGTCTCCAGGAAACAGCATGGCATCATCACAACGCTCGTTGTATATAAGATGTGTTATATAATTTATATATAAATAATTTATATATATATACATGTAAATATAATTTATAGATATATAATTTATATATCTATAATTTATATATATATAATTTATATATATATAATTTATATATTTGTGTGTAGCCTATACGAGCGTATACGGCTGCCCATCTCTCTCCAGGTATAGAAAAAAATGTAATTCATATTTTACTTCCTTTTTAAATGGAATGTCGTAGTTCGTTCTGTTTTAGCTAGTAACTCGTGAGTGAAGTCTCGTCTGTTTTGTAAGGTCAGGCAGAGACAGACAGATAGAGACATACGGACAGGGCCAAACAAACAGAGAGAGACAGAGGCAGGAAAGAGAACGTTTGGTCCATTTGTGAATTCGCATCAGTGCAATGACAAAGAATATTTTGACAAAAGAATCGACAAAATATTAGCCAATGGTTTTCACAATTCCTCTTTCACCTGTTCCTTCTCCTCTTCCTCCTCTTCCTCTTCCTCCTCCTCCTCCTCCTCTTTCTCCTCCTCCTCCTCCTCTTCCTCTTCCTCCTCCTCCTCCTCCTCCTCCTCTTTCTCCTCCTCCTCCTCCTCTTCCTATCATCCTCCTCCTCTTCCTCCTCCTCCACCTGGGCGGTCGGCGTTTGCCGGTGAACCTTTTTTGCCTTAACCCGTTCCGCCCTAAATAATGCTCAGGTATCCTACGTACGACGACTCGGTAGGCTATGACATTAATTACCGGTATCTATTGCCATCATCTTGCCCAAACTTATAAGATCAACCGTTCATTTTATCAGTGCTTTTATTATTATTTTGCGAAACCGCGTTTTAGCCTATAAGATCGGCACTCGGTGAAAAATGAGGTCAAGAAGTGATAAGGTTAGGTCAGAAATCTATGAATTCGTTGAAAATCGATCTGCGAACGGATAGAACGGATTGAATTAAAACGGATCGAACTCGGGAAAAGATAAGATTTTTTGGATCGCGAACCCCGAAGTTTGTTCTCGGGTGTTGGACGCGTGCGGTGTCTTGGATTCGTGCGCTGTTGACCGAATTAGTTAATTAATATGCGAAAGGCGTCGTGTTGTCTGGTCGGCAATGGCGACGCTTTGGTTAGTGTGCGACGTTATAATCGCTTTGTAAATTTGTAAAGGCGCTGACTAACACATCGAAATTTAAAATGTCCATATCTCGGGTTTTAAAGTGAACTGAGAGCTGAAAATAGTCGCGTTGACCTACAAATTTGCGTAAGAATGATTTAAAAAATTTTAAACACGCGAAAATCTCCCGTTTCAGAACCTTTCTTTGGGACACCACACATCCATACAGACAGAAAGGACAAACATTGAGCCCATGGGCGCCCGCAGCATAGGTCAAGGGGGGTCGCGTGACCCCCCCTGGAAATCCTGACAAAATATTAATAATAGCACTTTCTGGAATAAATGTCAATGGACAGTGGTAAAATGGGACAGGGTGCCAACCACGCGGTCATTGTGTTCTCTTAGGCTACTTCAATAACTTTGGCATATGCCAATATAACTTTTGGTTATCTACTGGGTACTAATGGAATTCGTTACTCAGTCATATCAGGGACGTGAGTGGGGGTTAGGGGGACGGATCAGTCTGCCGCCTGAACTAAATTCTGTAGCAAGATCTGTAGCCTGTTGGATATACAATACACAGGGTCACAGACGGATGTCTGGCTGCTCTGGCATTGTAATTAGAGACGACTTAGGGTGCTGGGAGATATCTTGGGAAGAGGTCAGAGGAGCTGGCGATGAACTGGGACGAGTGGAGGAGATGCGTTGCCCATTGAGCAGACCTGCACGGGGAAGGGCTGTACTAAGGCACTGTGTGCCCAGTTAAGCAATGACCTGTCACCTCTGGATTATTAATACTCAAGAGACGTACAGGCTATTTTCACCCTCTCAGTATGATATTTATATATAATACACAAGTCAGTATAGTTTAAAGTTATAATATATATATATATATATATGTATATATATACATAGATCTATGGTCCGTAGCCTATGAGCCGTTTACCCGTGGGCACCGCGGATTAGGTGGGCTACCCCAAGTTCCCAACCACCGTCTGACATGGAGCAGAGCGCATAAATTACAGGCACAGTGGAATCGTCTTTCGTTCCCCCCCCCAACACCGACGACTTGTGAGGGCAAATGTGGGAAGAAGATGAGGGAAAGATGGGAAACACAGGACTGACTGCGACGGATGAGGGGAGGACAATAAAATTGGGTCACATAAGAGCGGACATTAGCAGTGGCTTCTATCCCTATAGGCTACAGGGCGGCCGCAACTTGAACCAAGTGAAAAGCGGGGTGGGGCAGAAATAAGCCAAACTCACTTCGGAGGGGAAGGTCGGCCTGAGAGTGGAAGACCAGCTCATGAGGGTGAGGGGAGGAGTGGGATCGAGATATTAGATATGATGACTAGAGTTCCTTCAGAGTCGGCTACTGGAGAGTGGGTGATGTAAGAGAAAAGATGACCGAGGACATGGAGTCCAGTTCATAGCCGGTCGAAAATCGGAATGTTATTCGTTACGAGGTCCGCAGTATAGGAATTCTCGAAATGACACACCGAGTTTACATACAATATCTTGAACTGCCATTAATGTACTGCAGAATGCTACGCCAGTCGGCGCGCCCTCCAACCGCACACCACTCCGCCACTCTCCCAGGTAGGCCAGAACTAAATTATTGAACTGGAATTCACACTTACATGTAGTAATTAATTTTTTAATGTAATTATTGGGTAGACGTTACTTGCTGGACATGCATGTCCTAAACTATGACCGATTTATTTTATTAATTTATTTGAACATGGTTCCTTCCTGGTGGATATGGGTTCACCCATCATTATCTGCTTGCCTTTTCCAACTTAAGTCCTTTCTGCTTAATATGATTAAATACGGGTTAGATAGGTTGCATATCGACCCATTTCAGTTGAATCTTCATTATTCAAATTCAGTCTCTGATAAAAGTGATGGCGCACAGTGACAATAGACAGTTGGTTGACAAAAGTTCCATTTTGTAGCATAACAGTTTACAAATATTGCTTGGCAGACTGTGTACTATGCATATATGTATATTGTAAATATATGATATATATATATATAAGTTTGATTATATATATATGGGTAAGGCTATGTTACGGATTATGCTATGCCTGACATAGTTAGGGACCATATAACTAGGGGCTTTCAACATAAATAATAATAATAGCCAAATAATAATTGTTTCACGCATAGTGCATGCAGTATGCAATGTTGCTCTATTAGCTGTTATTAATGACAGATGAAAGGTTTTTAATATTTTAGTGTTAAAAAATAGTACAGAGTACACAATAGTCAAAAGAATTGGAGGTTAAAATTATAAATAGGCTTACAGACCACAGTCAATCTAATGTATCATAAATACAAGTATACATATATAGGCTTACAAAATACTGTGATATCATTTAAAATAGTATTTTAAATACTGTAGTGTAATATTTCCCATAACTGAATCAAACATAGTAAGAAAATAAAAAGAAAACATGTTTGATCGTTAACCGCAGTTTCTTGCACATATAGAAATTTTTGTTTAACAACTTAACAAGATAGCCAATTTTTGCCTCCTGAAATATTTTCTCTGCCTTGGAAAAACGAAATGACGTCCTTTAGACCATATGTTAGTGTTATACCTTTTTACAATGAATGTGTACATGAATAATATAATAATTTTTATTTCATTGCAAAAGACTCATAGTCTTTACGGATTATGCTATGCCTGACATAGTTAGGGACCATATAACTAGGGGCTTTCAACATAAATAATAATAATAGCCAAATAATAGTCAACATAGTCTTTTTCATAGTCTTTCAATAGTAGAAGGCCTACGCTATATTGAGACAATTAATGTGATTGTGTGAGTTGCTTAGTCTTTAATGACATATTTTATATCTTAACTCTACTGGTCATGACTGACCCCCCCTGCAGAAAATCCTGCGGGCGCCCATGATTGAGCCTTATAATGTAGATTTTGTATGTGTATATACAGTATATATTATATATATATGTAGATATGTAGGTATATATTTATATGCGTCAACAATATGATCGTCTTTCTGTTTTGTACAACGAGTGACAAGATGGATGACATCCTACATTCGAGATGAAAAACAAGAAAACACATATTTTTCGTTCGCTGTCATCTTAAGATGATCATGCGTCTCAGTTCAAGTCGATGTCGGTTTATTTGTTTCACTTTCGTGGATCTTTGTTTCTCATCCAGTGATCGGATGAGATCGGATGATGAGGCGAGTTAGAGATCTTCGGCGGATGAGGACGAAGACGGCGTGAATTGACGTGGAAAGAACAGGAGGAGGTGGTGGAGGAGGTGGAGGAGGTGGTGGAGGTGGTGGGAGAGGAGTACGACATGGAAGACGACCTTATTCTTCTCCGCCGGATTACCTTCGGATGACAAAGTCATGAGACTGGAAGCGGATGAATGTGACTCTTCAACTCGAGCGCACAAATCACGATCCGCCGGACGACAGACGGAGGAGATGATTGATATAGCGCCAGGCAGTTCTTCATCGACCGAATGGAAATGATTCTTCAGAGGATGATGATGATGATGCTGCTGCTGCTGCGAATAACTCACTCGAGTGACACATCCATCGAATCGCAATATTTCAGTTGCTATAGGAACCGACTCAGATTCGTTCAATCTATCTATCAATCTATTTATCAATCGATCGATCGATGGGAATTTAGATGGCCCTCTTCATGATCTTTGTGTTCAGAGGGAGCTGCACCCACCCCTCCACCCCTCTACCCAACCGAGACTCCTGCGGGCGGATGTGAGAGATCGGTTTTAGATCAGACTGACAGAATGGATGAGAAGAATGAGAAGGACCAGGCATGTTATGGGGGGGGGGAGAGTGGGAGACGCATCTCCTGCAGGATGATGGGCAACGTCTGCATTTGCAGAAACAGATATATATGTATACAATGATACATAGGCTACATATAAATTATATTCATATATATTATATATGTTATACATGCATGCGTATAATTAATTATATAGATGATCTTTCTGTGCCGCGAGCAAAGACTGCTTTGGTCAAGCTCGAGCCTTGACCTTCATTGGTCCTTGTCTTTGGAACCAGCTCTCTCCATCGATAGGTGTTTTGTAGCTATAACTTCCCAGGTGCATGTTTTCGCCGTCTCGAAACCACTTTCTTTTCTGTATACGTCTTTCGCATGCATGGAAGCGACTCTCATTGGCATGTGCACTTCTTTATAAACATAGAGATCTCGACGAAATATTCAACGCTGGAATCATTCCATTCCATCCAAGCACACCTGTACATTAGTCCACGTTAGCTACATCGGTAAGAGAGCTGGCGGCCGCGCGTCTGTGGAAGAGAGCGTGAGGGTCGCGGTTTGAATCCCGAAGGTGACTATTTTCAGAGATTCAAAAAATCTCGGGCTAACACAGTCCGCCCACGGGGACCTAAATGGCGTGGCTTCCATTCAAACGGGCGAGCGGTGGTGAAGGATCTCACCCTCAGGGTCGAGGCCATAGGACAGCCGCTATATAAAAATCCGATTACATTTACATTTTACATTTACATATGTATACGGTCTAAAACAGACCTAAATGGAAATGGAAACCTACACGATGATAATTTTTTTCGCATCGATATACATGTATAAACCGAAGCAACGAAGATCAAGAAGAAGATCTGCTTCTTTATTATCGACACTAAACAAATGAAGATAACGACAACCATACATTGTGTGTTCCTCCGTTGTAGTGCCAGACCAGAGTCCGAGGAGGGACGTTTAACGTGCTGCTGTTCTGGCAACCGTCGGTTGGTGATGGTAGCCATGGGAATCGTTTCTATGGCAACTAAATCGCTGTTTATGTGGCTGGTGGGTTATCGTCTGAGGCAAAACGCACCGATTCACGACAGATCCTGTGACCTTAGCTCGCTTTGGTTCCATGACCTGCAACTCAGTAAATCTGTGAACTTCGTGTTTGGCGATATCTTTCATTAGCTGTACGGCAATTGTAATATTGTAAGTCATATGCTTTTCTGTTCCATCCATTTCCGCAATTACTGTAGCCTGTACCTTCTGTCTGTAATGTTTTTGTTCTATTATAGTGACAGGAATGACAGCTGCAATTCTATCTATGGTATTTTGTGTTGACATAATTCTTGGTAAACAAAAAACCAACTGATTTTAATGTCAAGTCTCGGCAAAGAGATTTTGTGTTTGATAAAAGCATGAATAGGAATCATTTCAAAAGCGTAACAGCATATTCAAAATACACGAGTCTGTATAAGTTGGCAATCTGACCCTTCTCCCAAAAGGTTTACCCCTTTGATGTGAATCAAATGAATAATCCATTTCGGTATTTGTGTTTGTGTGTGTGCGTGTATTTGCGTGTGCGTGTGCGTGTGCGTGTGCGCGCGCGCGCGTGTGTGTGTGTGTGTGAGTGTGTCGTTTTCTGCCATTAATCCATTTCGGTCATAAACGTGAGTTTCATAATTCATAAGCATATCTGCAGCTGTTCTCGTTTTCGACCTGCAGGGTTGGACCGAAGCGCCTCTGCGTGAGAAAGCATCATAGACGAGTGCTACATAAATGATGAGAATGATGAAACGAAGGAGGGACAGATGTCAACACGATTCCAATTACGTTGGATGTAATTCAAGACTTGACTTCATTAGAACTAAAAGTCCAAATAATAAGAGCCTGACATTTCTGCCACCTGATGCTACTCTGCTCTCTCTGTCCGTCTGTCTGTCTGTCTGTCTCTCTCTCTCTGTCTGTCTGTCTGTCTCTCTCTCTCTTCTCGGTCAACTGAATGCACTCGTTCGTGATGTTCGCCATCTTCCTCCTCCTCCTCCTTCTCCTCCTCCTTCTCCTCCTCCTTCTCCTCCTCCTCTACCTTTCTATTCCTATTCGTCCTCCTGCCATCTTTCTCCACCTACACTTTTCTTCCTCCTAATCCTCCAATTCCTCTGCCTTCCTTTCTCCTCCAGTCTCCTCCTCCTCCTCTATTTCCAAGTTCTTCTCCTCACTTCTCCCCGTACCTTTTCATTCACTGTCTTCTTCCTCCTCTTTCTCCTTCTCCTCCTCCTCATTCGCTTCTCCTCTACCTTTGCATACCTATTCCTCCCATTCCATTCTCTTCCTCCATCTCCTCCTCTTCCTCCTCCTCCTACTCCTTATTTTCCCTGCTGCCTGCTCCTCTTTCTCTTCCCATTCCTTGTCCTTGTTTCCCTCCTCCCCTCTATAGTCTATACCTCTATTCCTTCACCTTCGTCTTCCATTCTTCCAGTCTTCCATTCTTCTCTCCGTCTTCTTCCGATCTGTTGGTATCTGCTCATCATCATCATCTTCGTCGTCGACGAATGATCGGAAAAACGATCGCAACGAATCAAAGCAAGAGAGAAATCCAATCGGAAACTACTCACACATCCACACATGCACACACATGCATGCATACACACATGCACACATCCACATGCACATGCATGCACACATGCATACCGGTAGGCAGATAGACAGACAGATGGACAGACAGGCAGTAAGACAGACAGACAGACTTAGCACTGGCTAATGAGTTTGTTAATTCGGTTGTTGTCCATCAGAAATTCAGAATATATATATATATATTTATATATTATATAAACATAAAATTATATAATATATACATGCAAGGAGAGACAGAGATACAGAGAAGGGCATATACATATATATATACATGTATATATACATGTACATATATATATATATATATATATATATATATATATATATATATATATATATATATATATACATGTACAAAGACGAAATGACTCGAGGGCAAAAGAACGTCCAATATGTCGGCCTTAGATGTCGCTTATTTTTCGATGAGTTATTTCCTCTAAGATAATAATATTATTGCCATTTTCATCATAACCATCGTCGATTGTGTTGCAAATACAATTATACATACATGCATGCATTGCATACATATCATGCATTGCATACATATCATGCATACATTACATACCATAGGATTTTGTTGAAATTACTATTTCATTGGTATGCTATTATAACGTTGCAGCATCTTTCTCCATTTTAAGGTTGTAAAATCGATGATAACATCATCAATATGAATAATATTCTTTCTGCAACCCTTCCTCCCTCTCTTCTGTCAGTTAAGCGTTCGCTAGTTCACGAAAACCCTGTCTAAATCAGTTTTAGCCTCATATTTAAGCTTCTATTAAGTTAGCAATAATCGTGACACACAATGCTACAGCTATGTGTGCTATGCGATGTTAAGGTCCTTAGGAGTGGGGGATATCTCGCCTATCCGCAGTAGATCATGGATAGAAAGCTTCATCCAGATTCCATGCAGACAATTATACAAGTATTGTATTGTATACGTTTATAATTATTTAGTAAGCATCTTAGCATTGGTCTCCATACTTACCTGCTATATAAATTATTCTGTTTCTTGTATAACATATTATATACAACTCTCAGATTAGCGATCAACGATATGACTCAAACGGAATTAACAAAAGCCGCTTTCTTTCCTTCTTTCTTTCTTTCTTTCTTTCCTATATAAAACTTCCGCCGATTTTTCTTTAACTATGCATTTTTCTCTTCTGGACAAGTGGCGCTCGGGGCGACTCGGCGGTAGGCTGTACGCATCTTCTTCCCTCGGTATAGGACACTCGAAAGCGATGCGAGGAGACAGAGTGGAGAGGGGAGAGCGAGGGAGGGAGGGAGGGAGGCCTAGTGGCAGCGGTTGTAGTGATGATGGTAGCAGTATAATGATGAGAATAGTTTGACGTCAAAGCAATTTCATTTTCTGACTGCTACGAATAGATTGCGTTTCATCAGTGATTGGGATGTGACCGAATTGTAGCAGACATCAGCGGCAGTTAATAGACAGACAGATCGATAGAGACAGAGACAGACAGAGACAGACAGAGACAGACAGTGGGAGACGCACAAGAAAGACATACGGGATGAGAACCGAAGATGCACCAGCAAGAGCCAGAGAGAGACAAACAGAGAGAGCGAGACAGGCAGACAGACAGACAGACTATATAGGTGAACAGTTTCATCGATGGAGAATAAATCTATGACCGACTTGAGATGAGAATCGATTGTCTGACTTCTTTCTTTTCACCATCACAAAGTATAATCTATATTATAAGGCAGAAATTCCATATGTTTGTTTGTTTATTTATTTGTACGCTTTTACTCTCCCCTGCAGAATAGGCTCGGAAATGAAACAGCGTCGGTTTAAAACAATTATTGATATCGATTCTTACCCAAATTATAAGGTCAGATCAACTATTTTCAGGTTTTAACTCACTTTAAAACAAGAAATATTTGCGTTTTAAGACAGATTTCATCAGTAATTGACCACACGAGCGCGTAAGTCAAGAGTCTACACCGCATGACGTCATACCCGCCCAGTAATAATATCCGTAGCGCCCCGCAGGGACGGGTTACGTTTGGCTTTTTGGAGAAGCGATGTGGGGTGAAGGGTTGGCGAAAACCCGAAATTTAGCAGTCAACGATGGGTACAAGAGTGGGGAAGTGTTTAAAACCCGAAATTTCACTTTAGAACTCGAGTTATTAGCGTTTTAAGACAGAAGCGTTTTAAAACAGATTTCATCGCTCACGCGTTGGTAAACAGTATCGAGCTTCAGTAAAAGAGTCTACAGCCCGAATGACGTCATTCAAGCCCAGTAATAATTTCCATAGCGGGGCGTGTTACGTTTGACTTTTTGGGGAAGCGGGGTGGGGTAGAGGGTTGGCGAAAACTCGAAATTTAGTGGTCAACGTTGGGTACCATAGGGGAGTGCTGTTTAAAACCCTAAATTTCCCGGGCAACGCCGGGTTACACATCTAGTATCGTATATAAAACTATATATATATATAATATACAATATATAAATAATATATAATATATATATATATATATATATATATATTCTCCTCCTTCTCCTCCCCCTCCTCCTCCTCTCGCTTTCTTTTTCCGAATCACTGATCACGCGAATCAGCCACCTACTAAAAGTTTACCGACAACAACAACTGAGGATGATGATGATGACGATGACGGTGACGATGACGATGACGATGACGGTGACGAAGACGGTGGCGGTGGCGGGCGGCGGCGGCGGCGGTGGTGGTGGTGGTCGTGGTCGTGGTCGTGGTTGTGATGGTGATGGTCATGTTGACGATGATGGTGACGGTGTGGTGACGGTGACGATGACGATGATGATGATGATGATGATGGTTCGTAGGACGTTTGAAGGTGAAAGATTTGAGCAGAGGAGAAAGTCACGCGCAGATTAGCGATTCGAGGGAAAATTATTCCATATTGGAAGAAGAATCGGAGAGAATTGCTTTTAGAAGCTAATATATGAATTCATTGGACCAATTAATAAGCAGACAGACAGACAGACAGACGGACGGACAGACAAACAGACAGACAGAAAAACAAACAGACAGATGGACAGACAAACAGACAGACAGACGGACAGACAAACAGACAGACAGACAGACAAACAGACAGACGTATACGCTCTAATTATCTCTGTTCTTAACGACCTTCAGATCATTTCTGCCTCGGTTTATTTGTCTCGGTCCAACTCACTTCTACTCTCTCCCACTCTGAGTCTGTCCGTCTGTCTGTCTGTCTGTCTGTCTGTCTGTCTGTCCTGCTGGCTTCTCCTCCATAGTGACATCATCGTCTGTGTGGCTGACCTGGAAGGATTCGCCTTCACGGAGACTTTCCAGCACAAATTCGTTGGCTTTCGGGTCTTTGCATCGACCTATCGAGCTAGCGGTGTACCATTCATTGCACATCAACATCATTCATCTTCCATCGGTGAAATGGAAAAACAATATGACTTGTGTTCTACCAATCAACATCTATTGCGTCAATCTGCTATTTATATATCGCCTGTATGAATTCTAATCTGCTTAATATCCTTTTCGTCAGCATAATCGAAATCGGAAAATAAATGGTGATGAGATAATTAATCGAAATTAGTTTTCTGCAATTTATAAATCAATGCGATTCTTATTTTCATCATCATAAGTGGAACGTGTGCGTCACAGCGTCGTCTATTTGGGTCTGTGCATTTATGTCTGTGTATTTGTGTGTGTATGTGTATTTATGTTTGTGTGTGTGCGTGTGTGTGTGTGTCGTTTTCTGCCATTAATCGACCTACATAATTATATTGAGCTGTCGGAATATCCGGCAGATTTTACCTGTTCCACCAAGGAACGCCATTTCCGACCTTGAAGACCGTCAGTTCAATGTATGCCATCAATTATAATTGCAATGCTTTTGTCTGTTCGCACCAACGCGAAATCAGATCAGAGATATTTAAGCCATGGAAACTAGGTGATGATTATGATGATGATGATGATATGACGACGACGACGACGACGACGACGACGACGACGACGACGACGACGATGACGATGACGATGACGATGACGATGACGATGACGATGACGATGATGATGATGATGATGATGATGATGATGATGATGATGATGATGATGATGATGATGATGATGATGATGATGATGATGATGATGATGATGACGACGACGTTGATGATGATGATGATGATGATGATGATGATGATGATGATGATGATGATGATGATGATGATGATGATGATGATGATGATGATGATGATGATGATGATGATGATGATGATGATGATGATGATGATGATGATGATGATGATGATGATGATGATGATGATGATGATGATGATGATGATGATGATGATGATGATGATGATGATGATGATGATGATGATGATGATGATGATGATGATGATGATGATGATGATGATGACGTTGATGATGATGACGACGATGATGATGATGATGATGATGATGATGTTGATGTGGACGTAGAAAGAGGAGAAAGTTGCTAATATTGTTGATTGTTGATGAGGTTGGTGATATTGCGACTGCATTGCTAGGAGCAACAGAGTTGTTAAACAGTGAAAGATGCAGACTGCAAATGTCCGTCCGTTCGTCTGTTCGTCTGTCCCTCTGTCTGTCCCTCTGTCTGTCCGTCTGTCCCTCTGTCTGTTCGTCTGTACCTCTGTCTGTCCCTCTGTCTGTCCCTCTGTCCCTCTGTCTGTCCGTCTGTCTCTCTGTCTGTCCGCCTCTCTCTGTCTGTCCGTCTGTCCCTCTGTCTGTCCGTCTGTCCGTCTGTCTGTCTGTCTGTCCCTCTGTCTGTCCGTCTGTCCCTCTGTCTGTCCGTCTGTCCCTCTGTCTGTCCGCCTCTCTCTGTCTGTCCGTCTGTCCCTCTGTCTGTCCGTCTGTCCGTCTGTCTGTCTGTCCCTCTGTCTGTCCGTCTGTCCCTCTGTCTGTCCGTCTGTCCCTCTGTCTGTCCGCCTCTCTCTGTCTGTCCGTCTGTCCCTCTGTCTGTCCGTCTGTCTGTCTGTCCCTCTGTCTGTCCGTCTGTCCCTCTGTCTGACCGTCTGTCCCTCTGTCCCTCTGTCTGTCCGTCTGTCCCTCTGTCTGTCCGTCTGTCCCTCTGTCTGTCCGTCTGTCCCTCTGTCTGTCCGCCTCTCTCTGTCTGTCCGTCTGTCCCTCTGTCTGTCCGTCTGTCTGTCCCTCTGTCTGTCCGTCTGTCCCTCTGTCTGACCGTCTGTCCCTCTGTCCCTCTGTCTGTCCGTCTGTCTGTCTGTCCCTCTGTCTGTCCGTCTGTCCCTCTGCCTGACCGTCTGTCCCTCTGTCCCTCTGTCTGTCCGTCTGTCTGTCTGTCCCTCTGTCTGTCCGTCTGTCCCTCTGTCTGTCCGTCTGTCCCTCTGTCTGACCGTCTATCCCTCTGTCTGTCCGTCTGTCTGACACTTACGTGGATCCTTTTAAGATCTATACTTTGTAGTCGTTATTGTTTCGTCTGATGCGATGTTTCGTATTGACATGCAACTCCTCCTCCTCCTCCTCCTCCTCCTCCTTCTCCTCCTCATCCCTCCTTCTCCTCCACCTCCTCCTCACTTCTCCTCCTCATCCTCCTCACTCCTTCTCATCCTCCTCCTCCTCCTCCTTCTCCTCCTCCTCCTTCTCCTCTTCATCCCTCCTTCTCCTCCTCACTCTATTTTGAGGAGAGATGATGAGATACGAAGACGGAAAAGGAGTTGGGAGAAAGAGAAGAAGGGGGAGGAAGAGGAAGTGGATGAAGAGTGGAAGGAATTTCAAGGAAAGTGAGGACGGGGAGGACGAGGTTGTTTTCCATGGGATAAACAATTGAACATGTATGTATGTACACCGTGTCTCAATAAAAAAGGTGCAGAATTGTTTTTGTCAGAACTTCGTCAAATTTCCACCAATCTTAATCACTTTTGGCAGGTAGATGGAAAAATGGCTGAAATTTCATGCTATATATAAATTTTCCACTTCACCTGATTCATATCACCGCATTACCTTGTTAAACACAGATTACAAATTTTTCATATAACGCTTAGATTTTAATACTTCCAACAAACTATCTCAGTCTATCTGACGTCTGAATTAGCACGCAATGAAGTAAATAGCAGAGTTTCTTAATAATATTGTTATGACAGGTCTGCTTAAAAGTGTTAGAATTGGTGCTCGAAATGTGCACCGCATGCGCGGACACAAGCGCTAGGACGGCGACGCCACTGATCGATAACACCATCAACAATCGACTGGTCAAAGCGCGCCCACTCGTCGATCAGACGCGTTTTGAGTTCGTCGACACTGGCTATTCTGGACCGGTAAACCTTCTCCTGCAGCACACTCCATATGCTATAGTCCAGTGGTTCTCAGACTTCTGAACGCTAAGGACCGGCAATAATTTTTTGCTGAAGCTCGCGGACCGCTATATGCTTCGCGGGCCGCTAACTTAAATGTCGAGTGCAAAAAAGCGATCCATAGGCCTATAGACTATAATTATTACACAAAGACTGTTAATAAGGCTGTTCATAATTAGGGCTTTGTTTCAATTATTAATAGGGCCTACATATCCTACCAGCATTTTATTTATTTCTAATTTTAATTTAATTGCAAATTTAAAAGGTAAACTCAAAGTTTAGCAAATTCAGAATTTTCTTGGTTTTCTTCGCTCAGAGTGTCTGAGCAGAAGGCTACGCGCCGCTTTCTCTAAAAAATCTGTCCAGTAATCTGTCTGTAATTGCGTTTGCTCGTCTTTAAAATGCTTCGAACACATTGTTTATATTTCAAATGCTGTATTATGTTAGAAAATTTGCCAATCTACATCTAGTAATGCTTGATCAGCGTTTACTTGATTATCGCTCACCATATTGATTAACAGAAACAAGCAAGAAACCATGCTGTGAATAATAGAAGCTGACTGTAGTTATAGACCTAGTGTATTCAGAATGAATTTAGATTTTTGAATGCGCCATCTGGAATAATATAGCCTAAAGCACTTACAAAAATATATTAAAATTTAAATATTGGGACAGACATGTGGATCAATTTTTGACAACTATTTGGATAATTTCACATTAATAAATTGACAATTACAATTTATTTTAACTCTGCTCCACGGACCGGTGCTCAGTACTCCGCGGACCGGTGCCGGTCCACGGACCACCACTTTGAGAACCACTGCTATAGTCGACTGGGTTAAGATCTGGTGAATTCGGCGGCCACAGAGTTGGAGGAATGAAGTCGGGCGTCCAGGAAAGAGACTGTCGCGTGCTCAATGCGCCGGGGCACCATCCTGTTGGAAGACAAAAAACTCGCCCTGGGATATCCGGCGTATGTCTGACGGTATCTTCTGGCAAGAAGGTTGTAGCAATAGTAGGCATATGCCCCATTCACTTTGACATCCGGTTCGATGCAATGGATTTCAATGCAGCCAAGCTTCGAGACGCCGTTATATGAAAAATTGGTACATCTGTATTTAACAAGGTAGTGCTGTGATATGAATCGGGTGAGGTAGAAAATTTATATATAGCATGAAATTTCAGCCATTTTTCTATCTACCTGCCAAAAGTGATTAAGATTGGTGGAAATGTGACGAAGTTCTGGCAAAAACAATTCTGCACCTTTTTTATTGAGACACGGTGTATATACACATGCCTATGGTGTGGTCAAGTTGTCTTCAATCGGAGTTCGATATTACCAGCAAATATTGGTGATCATCATTCGCAGAAGTAGCACCAGCAGCAACAATCAGGGCTGTTTTTAACGAATTTCTAGAACTACACAACTCCTTCTTTCCTTTCCAATCTTCCATTGTAAATTACTTTTAATCGTAGAAAAATGACCTTTGTGCTAGTTTTAACAGAAGTGCTTCTACAACTGCACACATCCGTTTAGAACTGCACATTTTGTGTACAACTGCACGTTAAAAAATCCCTGGCAACAATTATCATCATAACAATTATTACCATCATCATCATCATCGTCATCATCATCATCATCATCATCATCATCATCATCATCATCATCATCATCATCATCATCATCATCATCATCATCATCGTCGTCGTCGTCATCCTCATCGTCATCCTCATCTTCATCATACTCATCATCATCGTCGTCGTCGTCATCGTTGTCATCATCATCGTAATCATCTACCGCAGCAGCAACAACCTCAGCATCGTTATCATTATCACTTTCAGATTCACAAGAACACTTGCCACGTAAGAGAACAACAGGAACAAAAGAAGAGACAGACAAACAGACAGGCAGATAGACAAACAACCTGACAGGCAGACAGACAGGTTTATAAGCGCATATATATATGTATATATATGTATATATATACAGAGAATAATATAACAGGCGGAAATAGACGGGTAACAAATGGAGAGTAACACATACAAAGACGCTGACAAAGACAGAGGCAGGGAAGCAAACAAGATAGGTATTGATGGAGACAGACAGGCAGACGGAGAGAGACAGACAGACGGACAGAAGTAGAGAGACAGAGACAGACAGAGGCAGAGAGGAGAAAAGCGAATGAGAATCGGTGAACAGCTGTCGTCTAATTTTGTGAGCAATGAAAATATCTCAACTGACGATGATGATTGTAATCGATCCTTTTATTCCAACGACACCCCACCACCCCACCCCCTCCCCACCGCCCTCAGTGCACACGATTGCCTATCATGTCTGTGTAATGTGTGTGTGCACGACTATCTGCTTGTCTGTCTGTCTGTCTGTCTGTCTGTCTGTCTGTCTGCCTGTCTGTCTGTCTGTCTGTCAACTCGTTCTTTGATCATGTGGGAAGATTTATACCGGACAAGAAATCAAAGCATGGTCGTTGTAATTGAAGTGTAAATCATGTACTGCTTCGTTCAACATCAACTGATCACAAGATTCTTCTTTGCTTTCTTTCTTGTCTGCATCGATTCTGCGTCGACGAAAAAATTCCAACATCGAATTTTCATTTACACTTTTTTTTTATTGGAAATTGGACGAAGAGAAACAACCCTCTATTAATTATAATAATAGACATCAGACATCAGATAGATTGTCTTCAGGTGGATTCACGATATCTTTCACGTTTTTACATGTGATACTGCTATCGCTCCTGCTACTTCTATTACTGCTGCTGCTGCTGCTGCTACTGCTACTGCTACTGCTATACTGCTACTGCTACAGCTACTGCTACTGCTACTGCTATGCTACTGCTACTACTGCTACTGCTACTGCTACTGCTACCGCTCCTGCTACTTCTATTACTACTGCTACTACCACTACTACTACTTCTACTACTACTGTTACTACTGCTACTACTGCAATTACTACTACCATTACAACTACAGCTACAACTACCACCACCACCATCACCACTACTACTACTACTACTACTACTACTACTACTACTACTACTACTACTACTACTACTACTACTACTACTACTACTACTACTACTACTACTACTACTACTACTACTACTACTACTACTACTACTACTACTACTACTACTACTACTACTACTACTACTACTACTACTACTACTACTACTTATTATTATTATTATTATTATTATCATTACTATTATTATTATTATTATTATTACTATTATTATTATTATTATTATTATTATTTATTTTATTTTATTTATTTATTTTTAAAAATTTATTTTATTATTATTATTATTATTATTATTATTATTATTATTATTATTATTATTATTATTACTCTTTCTATTCCACCACTTTACTCATTGAATGTTGCATGAATTGTTCGTGTGAGGTAGGCCTACTTCACCAAAGCTGCTTTTTCGAAATTTCGAATCATTGTCGTCGTCGTCGTCGTCGTCGTCGTCGTCGTCATTTAAATTCCTTGTGTGTAGCTACCCTACGAACTGTCCTATGGCCCAAGATTTACTGTTCTGAAAAAGGTCATCATTGGCGGTTGAACCGGTTTTTTCTGGCGTGAAAGGAACGCTTTTTTACATTGTACTGACAGAGTATAAATAGAAGAGGAAGTGACGCATTGTTCTTGCATAAGAAATTGAATTCTATGCTCAACTGACCCGTTGCATTCTGGGTTGGAGACTTTGCTAAACGAGTCGAAACTGAGAGATTGTTCTGCTCACAGTTGACGCTCTCCATTATTTCTTCCCTCCCTCTACTATTCCCTCCCTCTACCATTCCCTCCTTCTACCATTCCCTCCCTCTACCATTCCCTCCCTCTACCATTCCCTCCTTCTACCATTCCCTCCCTCTACCATTCCTCCCTCTACCATTCCCTCCCTCTACCATTCCCTCCTTCTACCTTTTTCTCCCTCTACCATTCCCTCCTTCTACCATTCCCTCCCTCTACCATTCCTCCCTCTACCATTCCCTCCCTCTACCATTCCCTCCTTCTACCATTTTCTCCCTCTACCATTCCCTCCTCTACCATTCCCTCCCTCTACTATTCCCTCCTTCTACCATTCCCTCCCTCTACCATTCCCTCCCACTACAATTCTCTCCCTCGTTCTTTCCCTGTCTGTCGCTTTTGTCCTTCAGAAAAAGAGAAATGGATGAGTTGAAGAAGACAACCGCGATTGAGCATCATTATTATTAATTATACTCAAGCCATACATAACCTGCAGATATACAGATACAGACCAAAATTTCACGGGTGGCGTACCGGTGGAGGTCGGAGTGTGGTGTGGCATGGTGGGTGCGGTGGAAAGGGAGGGAGGAAGGGAGGTAGTGGGAGGAAGAGGGAGGGAGGGGAGGGGATGTGGGGGGAGGGGAATGGAGGGAATGGGAGTGGCCGGGAACGCGTTGAATCCTAAAATTCCCGGGCAACGCCGGGTACCCAGCTAGTAATCATGGGCGCCCGCAGAAATGTTTGCAGGGGGGGGCAAAAAAAAATTCGAAAATTTTTTAGTAGCAAGAGCTTGAAAATGCAAAGCTGGAAATTAATAATACGGGTATTTTTCAAATAGGTTTCTTACGCAAATTTCTCAGTTTCATTTTGTGTATAATTTTTAATACGAATAGTTTCCTTAGAAATTTGTTAAAAATCAAAAAGTAGATTTAAAAAGAAGTTTCCTAAAGGTACGCTATATAAGTCCATAGAATGAATAAATGAACGAAAAATAGGTGTTAGTTTTCAAGGGGCAATTGCTCCTCTAGCTGCTTCTAAAGCGCCACTCGAAAGTCAATCGCAGGGCACCAGCTTTTTCACATGTGCTGCATCGAGTTAAAAGCCTATTCCAAAGAGTAGCCAGAAAGAGGTCCGATTTTGGTAGCCAGAGGGCCAGAGTAACTGTTAATGCGGGTGTCGTTTAGGAAGGTGGAGGATCCGAGGATCAGATAAGTACGGGTATCAATTATTTTGAACAGACCTCTTTGTCAGTTTTGGGTGTAGACCTAATTCCTGTGGCGTGATAACCAGAGCCCCCTTATCCAAGTTTATCTACAATTTGACCTTCCTGGATTCTGTACTGGCAGCTTGTAAAATGGACAAAATGGAGCCTGACTTATAGCAGACTTGGTTTATTCTTTATATAATTACAATGCTGGTGAATATGCAGCTCTCTCTGATGTAATTTTAGTGTATTTTGAGAAATTTCAAATTTTTGCGATAGTAGGCCTATTTTTGCAGTTGTGATTATTTGCACTACAGCTGGACTCCACTCAAATAGGCCATAATCGATAGGCCTACTGTTTGCATGGACGCCTGCAGGAGGGTTGAAAGCCAACGGTCATTGTTGCAGTTTTTACAAAGAGCTTGAACATGCAAGGCAGAAAGTTATAACAGTTTACATAAAAGTTATAACAGCATGTTTATTTCTATAGAGATCTCTAAACGTATATAGATTTCTGACTTTCACTGTCTGTATCATTTGTATCATTGGTGCATTAATGCAAAGAAATTTGTTAAAAACCCAAAAGTAGTAGTTCAAAACATAGTTGCCAATTTTCCAGGGGGGGGCAAGTGCCCCCCTGCCCCTATGTGCGGGCGCCCATGCTAGTAATGTATATAGTAGAAAAAGAGAGATGCCGTAAGACATCATACCAGATTATATCACCATTGTTATGGTTGATGCAGACAATACCATTGTTGTGATAGACGAGCAAGCGAATACCGACATCGTGATAGATGGCGAATAGCCGCTATTTTGATTTTGCGTATGGATATGAAATAGATAGGACGTTGTTGTATATTACATAATTATTTAGTGTGGTATATGTGAGCTTTGTATCAAATGACAGATGAGTCCGTGAAATTACTTTGACTCTCTCTTTCTCTTTATCTCTCCCTCTCCCTCTCCCTCTCCCTCTCCCTCTCCCTCTCCCTCTCCCTCTCCCTCTCTCTCTCTCTCTCTCTCTCTCTCTCTCTCTCTCTCTCTTTCTCTCTCTCTCTCTCTCTGCAAAATTCTGGGAGGATGAATGATGGAGGGGGTCCAAGTCGTGCTATTGATGTCAGTCTGTCTGTATGCGTATGTAAGTATGTATGTATGTATGTATGTATGTATGTATGTATGTATGTATGTATGTATGTATGTATGTATGTATGTATGTATGTATGTATGTATGTATGTATGTATGTATGTATGTATGTATGTATGTATGTATGTATGTATGTATGTATGTATGTATGCATGGATGTCTATCTGTCAGTCTGTATGTCTATCGGTCAGTCTGTATGTCTGTCTGTTTGTCTGTCTGTCTGTCTGTTTGTCTATCTTTCTGTCTGTCTCTGATTTTTGCGTTTTCATCGCATTGCTTAAACCGATTCAGTCAATCCTTTATCTAATCTCAATCAATGAAACATTTTTATCTTCTCTGCAACTATTTTCATCATCATCATCATCGTCGTATTCTATTCATAACATCTGACGCTCGATTCAAGTAAAATCACAATCAAACTTTGCATCTTTCCCCCTCTTAACTCTCACCCTCTCTGTTTTAGTTTACACATCTCCTCCTAGACCGCATTCACTCACTTGCTCATACATGTATATGTATATAATATATAATATAATATGATACATTTATATATATACCAATTATTATGTATACATTCTGGAGGTTCTGTATTGGCTCCCTGTCCGTCAGCGCATCGAATACAGAATCTCGTCCTTGACATGGCGATGGCAGCTAGGTCTTGCTCCATCTTACCTACTCGATCTTTGTCGACCTATGTCAAGTACTCGGACTAGTCGGTCCCTACGCTCAGCTGATAGGGATGTGCTCTTGGTGCCGTTTGCTCGTACCTCCATCGTGCAGATTAGTGCTTTTTCTGTGGTTGGCCCAATGGTATGGAATGCCCTTCCACTTGAGCTGCGCCTGTTCCCTCTCTGACACATTCTATAAGCACTTAAAAACTGTTTTGTTTGTACGTGCTGGAGTGGGGAGCGCCTCTGAGTAGTTTCTTTGAAAAGGCGCTTTATAAATACTTGAACGAATGAATGAATGAATGAATGAATGAATGAATGAATGAATGAATGAATGAATGAATGAATGAATGAATGAATGAATGTCCATCACACGTCTTCCACTTGCATCGTTCCACTTGAGCGGAGTCCTTTCTGCGTCCAGCTGCTGCTGCTGCTGCTGCTGCTGCTGCTGCTGCTGCTGCTGTTGCATCCGCTGAATCCTTTGTCTCCGGAGTCCTATTGTCCATTTGTTCAACTGATGTTGGCGGACATAAATCGGAAACTTCACTCGATTCTTCGGCGACGAATCAAAGACAACGATCTCCAACGATCTCGTCAGAGACAATCAACACATCGATCGATCATTCATTCCTCTCTTCTTGCTTATCTCTTTCCATATCCAACCTTTCTCTCTCCCTCCTTGCTTTCCACATAGCTCCACCCATCCAATCCACCCTCTCTCCCTCCATCCCTCTCTCCATCCCTCTCTCCATCCCTCTCTCCCTTTATCTCTCATCCTTTCCTTATCTCTCATCCTTTCCTTGTCTCTCATCCTTTCCTTATCTCTCATCCTTCCTTATCTCTCATCCTTTCCTTATCTCTCATCCTTTCCTTATCTCTCATCCTTTCCTTATCTCTCATCCTTTCCTTATCTCCATCCTTCCCTACCTCTTCCACCTCCTTCGTCCTTCCATCCATTCCTCTCACCGTCTTTTCCTTCTTCCATCGACAACTCTCAACTCCTTCCCTCATTCCCTTTCAGTGCTGTCACCCTGAAATGGCGATTGCGGGTCGGAGATTTGAACAAGACTGGCAAAGGGGTATGCAGTAGCTACAGATCTCCAGAAGATATGGAAAAGTCACGACATAGCAAATGAAACAAAGAAAAAGCTACGGAGGTCGTTGGTGTGGCCGGTGGCATTGTATGGTTGCGAAAGCTGGACATTGAGGAAGGAGGAGAGGAGAATAGAAGCGTTTGAGATGAAATGTCTTAGATTGATCATGAGAATACCATGGATGGAAAAACGAACAAACGAATGGGTGATGGAGGCCGCTGGTGTGAAGAGGAACATGCTAAGAACAGTTAAAGAAAGATAAATGATATACTTCGGTCACATCATGAGAAAGAAGGGAACATGCATAGAGAAAGAGATCATGCAGGGCACAATTCCGTGGTTTAGAGGAAGAGGAAGGCCAAGAAGGAATTGGCTGGATAACATAAAGACATGGACGGGCTTGCAAATGGGAAAAATGCTAAGAATGACGGAGGACAGGAATCGTTGGAGGAACATCGTGCATGATGCGGCCGAACCTCGTACCGAGGGTGGCTAGGAACGGAACGGACAACTGTCACCGTGCAGAGGATGAAGAGCAATGATGATAAGCTGGAGAGATGACTGTGGGACCTCATTCCCGAATGAGGTCCACATCTGAGTGGATGTAAACGATGTGAGAGGGAGGGAAGATGATGATGATGATCCTTCGTCTGTCGGTCATATAGGGAAGTGCCCTTGGTCCCGTTTGCTCATACCTCCATCATGCAGACTCGTGTTTTTTCTGTGGTTGGCCTGTGGTATGGGTATTAATCTCCCACTTGAGCTGCGCCTGTTTCCTAGTTCATGAACTCTCTGACACATTCTATAAGCACTTAAAAACTGTTCTGTTTGTACGTGCTGGAGTGGGGAGCGCCTCTGAGTAGTTTCTTTGAAGAGGCGCTATATAAACACTTGAATGAATGAATGGATGTATGGATGGATGCATGAATTAATGCATGAATGAATGAATGTTGGATGAATGAATGAATGAATGAATGAATCCATCAAACGTCTTCCATCGTTCCACTTGAGCCGAGTCCTTCCTGCCTCCAGCTGCCGCTGCTCTGCTGCTGCTGCTGCTGCTGCATCCACTGAATCCTTTGTCTCCGGGGTCCTATTGTCCATTTGTTCAACTGATGTTGGCGGACATCAGTTGGAAACGAATCAAAGACAACGATCTCCAACGATCGCCTCAGAGACAATGAACATTGATCGATCGATCGATCATTCCTCTCTTCTTCCTTTAAGTTCCTTATCTCTTTCCATATCCACCTTCCTCTCTCCTTCCTTGCCTTTCCTCATAGCTCCATCCACCAATTCCACTCTCCCTCCATCCCTCTCTCCCTTTATCTCTACTTCCTTATCTCTCATCATTTCCTTATCTCTCATCCTTTCCTTATCTCTCATCCTTTCCTTATCTCCATCCTTCCCTACCTCTTCCACCTCCTTCGTCCTTCCATCCATTCCTCTCACCGTCTTTTCCTTCTTCCATCGACAACTCTCAACTCCTTCCCTCATTCCCTTTCAGTGCTGTCACCCTGAAATGGCGATTGCGGGTCGGAGATTAGAACAAGACCGGGAAAGGGTTACGCAGTAGCTACAGATCTCCAGAAGATATGGAAAAGTCACGACATAGCAAATGAAACAAAGAAAAAGCTACGGAGGTCGTTGGTATGGCCGGTGGCATTGTATGGTTGCGAAAGCTGGACATTGAGGAAGGAGGAGAGGAGAATAGAAGCGTTTGAGATGAAATGTCTTAGATTGATCATGAGAATACCATGGATGGAAAAACGAACAAACGATTGGGTGATGGAGGCCGCTG
>OX457045.1:48420404-48517904 GCA_949752735.1 Lumbricus terrestris
GTCAACAGTCAACGGTCAAGGGTCAACGTTCGAAGGTCAACGGCAAAGGTCAACGGTCAGCAGTCAAAGGTCAACGGTCAACGGTCAAAGGTCAACGTTCAAAGGTCAACGGTCAACGTTGAAGGGTCAACGGTCAAAGTCTCGTCGCTTCTCAGTTGAATGCATTGAAAAACAATTATTTTTCTCTGAATAAAATCAATGAAGAAACTGGGGAGAAAAGAAGAGAGAGAGTTTTTACCTTTGAAGATGAATCGATTCTTCTGTCAGTTGATGTTCGACTTCGAATCCCAGCAAATGATGATGATGATGTTGATGATGATGTTGATGATGATGATGTTGATGATGATGCTGATGATGATGATGATACTGATGATGAAGAGGGAGAGATGAACGAACGATGGGGGTTGGGTCGGCCGAAGACAAACGCTGTTGATGCTGATGCTGCGGTGGCAACAGTTGTTGCTGATGCAGAATTCCAACTGAGATCATCAGAAGAAAACAATGAACGAACGCAGGATGATGATGACGACGACGACGACGATGATGACGACGACGATGATGATGATGCACAATCAATGCAAACGCTGGACCTACGACAACGACGACGACGACTGCAACGACGATGCCTGAGAGAGGGCAACAGCAGCAGCAGCAACAGCAGCAGCAGCAGCAGCAGCAGCAGCAGCAGCAGCAGCAGCAGAGCGGCTGTTCTATTCAAATGGATGAATGATCAGCTGCATCTCAATCCGTCACATCACCTCTGTCTCTCTGTCTCATTACGTCTGTCTATGTCTGTCTCGTTACGTCTGTCTCTGTCTGTCTCGTTATGTCTGTCTGTGTCTGTCTCTCTCTGCGTCTGTCTATCTATCTCTAGATATGTCCGTGTGTTGTCTAATGTCTGTCTAATGTAATGTCTATTATGCTTCTGCATCGAGGCTTATAAGCTTTGAATGCGACTTGTGTTTATTATTAACGGTACTTACGCGTTCATCCTATATCCCATTATTTTCGTACAATCTTTTCCAATCCTTGTAATTCCAACGATTTGTTCTCCTGTCTGTCTGTCTGCCTGTGTCAGTCTGTTCCTGTCTGTCTGTTCCCGTCATCTTTGTATCTGTCCGTCTATCTGCTTGCCTGTCAGTTTATCTGCCTGTCTGTCTGTCTATCTGTCTGTCTGTCTGTCTGCCTGTTCCTGTCTGTATATGTTTGTGTTTCACCAGATGGCGTTGTTTGAACATCGCAGTTACGACCGATGAACGATGACATTGATTTGCAACGGGACAAACAGACAGACAGACAGACAACAGACAGACGACGGACAGACAGACAGATAGACAGACAGGCGACAGACCAAGCTGCAGCGGATATAATATCAGAAATAGCTGATTAAACATCATCGGACCCAGGTACATGGCGGAACCGACGACAAAACCCTTAAAAAGGAGGACAATTATAGAAGTCTATGTTGACACGAGGGCAGGGTTAGAATTGTCGGGGGTTGGCGTTTCAACCCCAGTCTTTCTTAGAGCCCCATAGTAAAATCTGTTTTTCACACCCAAATTTCAAGTGGATAATGGTCCAACCCCAGCCCCCGTTATTTTTCCACAATTCCTACACTGCACGAGGACCTGGCAATGCATTGGATAACCCGTGAAGCACATTTTTCGAAACATTACAGCTGTAAATCCTCTTCAGTTCAATCAAATGCTTGTCGACTCTGATCTCTTCACTGCACCATTGCACCTGCTAGTAATGCGGATGAGTTTGCTGAACAGCTGAAGAAAACTGTAACTCAGACATTGGATAAAGTCGCTCCGATTAACAACTGTCTTCGGCGACCTTCTAAACCAATCACAAGATGGCTTTCTACCGAGGCAATAAAGGCAAAGAGAGCGTCGTCGGTCAGAGCGGAAATGGAAACAATCTGGGCTGGAAGAGGACATCGACTATCGTCGCCACTGCCGTTCAACAAATAAACTAATAAACGATTCACGATCTTCTTACTTCCACAGTCTACTCGAAAATGCTGAAAATCCGATGGACCGTTGGCGCATCTCCCAACGACTTCTGCACTCAAAGAGACTTCCAACTGCCAACCCTCAGACTCTGAGAATCAGTCTTTGTGCTCTAGCTTTGCTACATTATCACATCAAGGCAATACGCCACATTAGATCGGCTCTGAATAAGGATAATTATGTCAAAAGACTTTAGCCTGTTCCCTTGTCTCCTTAATTATTTATAAATGTCTGTAATGTTTAATGTGTGTCGGTCACTTGATTTGCATATAAGCTTAGAGACACTGAAAGGAACAGACTGAAACAGACATGAAGACAGAGAGGGAGGGAGAGAAGGAGAAAGCAGATACTATTTCAAGCGTCATTCCTTAATGCTGGGATTGAGTGAGCGGGTCGGCAATGTATGCACCTCTGCATGGGCGGAGACTTAGGGAGGCAGGGTGGGCGGCCCCCTCAATAAATGTGGTGGGGGGACGGCCCATGCATTTGTCCCCCCAATAATTTGTAATCGGTGTTAGGTCACCATGTACACACACTTCACGAAGAAACACACGGTGAACAACGAACGACGAGACGAAGTGATGACTAAAAAAGTCAACTTTTTCTGGAGCGAAAATTTAGATTTTCCGTCGGCATTTCGGACAGATGACTAAAGAAAGGTCGTCAGAAATTTTGGCCGGGAGAAAGGTGTGAAAATTTTCGTCGGCGTCTCAGCCGTTCGTCCGCCCAAAATCTTCGACCGCCTTTTCGTCCCCCGCAAGTCTCCGCCCAAGCACCTATGGTCGTGCACTAGGATGAACCTAGACCTCCCTGGATGAGTGTAGCCTCATGTAGAACTGCACGAGTGTTCACTTCTACTACGGGTCAAACCATGGGCGGAGACCTAGGGGGGACGGTCCCCTAAAATGGAGGTGGTGGGGGACGGCCCATGTATTTGTCCCCCAATCGTTGAGCGTCACGACTAAAAAAAAAGGCCATAAACTTTTTGGCGGCGAAAATAGAAAATTTCGTCGAGATTTCGCCGGATGACTAAAAACAAGGTCGTCAGAAATTTTGGAAGGCAAAAGAGATGAAAATTTTTCGGCGACACCCAGTCATTCGTCCGTCAAAAAATCTCGCGTCTTTCCGCCCCCCCCCAAGTCTCCCCCATGCTCGTAAGTTAGCCCCTCCAAGAACGGAAACCAAACTCCGCCCATGACCACACTCCAACCTCTCCACCGGTGCGCCAGCCGTGAAATTTGGGTTTTCTGAAAAATTTCCCCCTCCCACCACACCCCCACCCCTCAACACGCCACCACTAAGTCCGACCTCTTCCGGTACGCCACCCGTGAAATTTGGGTTTTCGTGAAAATTTTCTTTTCCCCCTCCACCACCCGACCCTACCCCATCCAGCCCCTGCGGGCTGAGGTGTGGTGGGTGGAGGCGAGGTGGCCCGTTTAAAAATCTGTCTAGCTGTAACGTTTCAGGTGAGCAAGTGTTAAAGTGTGAAAATATGCATGGCAACGGTAGAAAAAGTACCGAAAATGAGGGTTTCTCCATGGTGGCAGAGATTCGCGAACTCCTCCACTGGGTTCCAATGCCGAGATGGACAATAGTGAAGGTTTGGAGTGAAAAGCTCAAAAAATGTGGAAATGCATTCCGGTCAAACACGCAGAATCTTTTCTTTATTTAGATATCGGCGCTTCATTGTCTCAAGATTTCAGTTCGCTGGCGCCACCTTGCGAGTTACATTGCATTATTGGAAGATGCAGCAAGTGATTGACCAGTGCAGACGTCAACAATGCTTGCATTTACAAGAAGAGCGCCGTATAATCATAGCTTACGGGGCAAAACATGAGAATTATAAAAAAAACCTGTCAAACGTTGATTCATGTGGACATACGAAGTGAAAGGTCTTTAGTCACTTTACTATACTTGCCCCTCCCCACCCGAAAAACGGACACCTGTTTCTTGAACTAGAACTTTAGTGTTTAACAAATTTCTTTTTAAAATACAAATTGCTGTAGTATGTCAAACAAATTTTTTGTCGAGGGCAACGGCCTCTGCTGTCATAAACCCTCGTCAAATCTGGATTATCCTCCACTAAAAATACATAGTGAAACACAGCAAGTTACATTTAGAAACCTCTATAAAAATGCTTGTTCTTAATTCCTGCATTGCAATTTCAAGCTCTTGCTACAAAATTTAACATTGTCTATTGCCCTCCTACAAATATGCATGCTGGCATATATTCAATTATTGGAAACTATTGGTCATTATCACCATCAACCTTTTGTTAAGGTCTGAAAATTGCAGACAAAGACATTGAACTTCAAAACCCCAAACTATTAAAACTCGGGAACAGGCCTTGGTTCGGATGATAGATCATCTAAACCATGCATTGCAAAAAATCAGTTTCTGTCCAATACTGTCGGGGATATCCCTTTGTTTTGTATTTGCCAACTCTCCAATTTCTATAGAATTTTTAAAATAGCTGGTTATGCCACAAAGAAAACTTGAATTCTATATTTGGCATTGCTGATGGAGTCAATCATAAATTATTTTAAAGCCATTTTCAATAAGAAACTAAAACTAATGAAAATATAAGCACACAACTAAATTCAGTAGAGCGGCATGCAACGAACAATTGCGTTGTCTTAAAAAAGGCAAAGTATCACATGTTTGCCATGAACAGCGACAGAGGACACTTTTCAGAATCCCCTACAGGTCATCAACTCGCCAGTAACCATGACAACTGAAGCCACAACAGACATCATTCCCTCATTTCATTCTAACATTTATGGAGCAACATCCCCAATATCACCATCAGTATTTTCTCTTCAATTGGCATCACAGAACACAACCTCTCACTTAAAAAATGCAAACTGGTTTGCAGCTTTTAACATCAAAAGTGGATAAAAGTTCTTTAATTCAAACGGCTGTAGTATACATCTCAGACTTTAATGGAACGGTATCTGATGATCTCATAACCAAATCATGGTTCATCTGGCAGAATTTTGTCATCATTGAATTCTACAGCCGCTCTTCCATATGTACGTACATACGGCTTCACTTTGAATTGAAATACTATTAATAAGAATGGTCATATTAAAAGAAGATGTCAGTCACCCAAGTAATTGAAACATCAGTCAGTGGAACTCATTATGTCAGTCAGTCAACACCAGCCTCTCTGGCCCTGTCGAAATCATATCAAAAGGAGTCAACACATCTCAACTTCTGACCAATTTACGCTGACCATGTTACAGCAGGCTGTTTAGACACATGGATATTTGAAGATAAATAATCAGCAGAAGAGAGCAAAATTTCAAACTGGTAGCAGCTCAGAGAGTAATGGAACGGTATTTTGGTCAAATCACAATAAAATAATTCATTTGGCAGAATTTTGTCATCATTGCTGGCTACCATTGAAGTTGGTAAACACAACATTAACCAATGAAACCACTCCAAGAGCTCTCATTCAATTAGTAACACTTGCATGCACTGCCTATCAAGCTTTACATCTTCCAATACCAATGTATTTCTAGTCCTTTGGCGTTATGGTAATTCTTGGCTGAAGTAAAGTCATGATATAACAGCTATTAACATGACAGCATGAATAACAAAACATTACAAGACACAACAATATAAAAAAAATCAAATTGAAGGAACATGTGAGAACATGTTTCGTCAACTGCTGTGCACTGCACAACACGGCAAAAACACAGCGTAAATAGTTTAAACGAGAAATAAACAGACATGTGACAATGCAATGTTGTGAATTCAGAGGGCGGATATTTCGGCATAACACCCGAAATCCGAAGACAACTCACTCTTTTCTCTGCCTCATCAGAAACAAGTCACAGTCCCCATAAACACTGAACTTTAAGTTTCGAGAGGGTAAAACATTTACCATTAAGGTTATGGTAATTCACATGACGTATCTACAACCATACAATTTTATAAACTGGATTTGATATATGTCCCAGAAGTCCACATGTGACTGTGCAAGAGAACATCAGTGGCATTGAACCTACACATAAATTAACCCTCTCAGATAAGAATAAAAAATAATCAAACCAATCAGTAACCGAGGTCCATATATACAGTGAGACAACAGTGCAAACCAGGAGAACACAAGTAATTAGAATCAATATACAAAGAAAATTGACAAAATTTCAACCATTCAATCTGGTGGTAAATGAATTTCATGAGAAAATCAGCTGTTGTGAATTCAGAGGGCGGTTTTAGGGCACAGAAACATTTCGTCCCTAAACCGAAGACAATCCACTCCTTTGCTCTTCCTCTTTTGGTCATCGATGCAGAAATGTTGAAATTCTGCACCATATTGACACGCGAGGTCAAAAAAGTCAAAATTTAAAAAAAATTATAATCTGTCTTTTGCCGACATGAAATGCTACACACTTTCATAACATATTTTGTAGTTATTGCAAAATCAGTGATTTCTACATAAACAGCAGTTCATGTAGAAACAACATTTCGGTTTGCAGTATTAAGCATCTACCAAATTCAGAGTACCAGAGCTGCGAACGCGAGCATGCCTCAGCTCGTAAACAGAATTTTCATGGCTGATCAAATGAGTAAGGAAATTTTATGCAACTCCGGTCAGATCTTCACCCGACCAATCGCAAATAACCACATCATCGGCACGCCAATCGTTAAATAGTTGTGCTACGGAGCTCAAAATGCTGGCAGATTTCTCCGCTAGGAAAATTTGAAAGCTTTATGAATCCTTAATTTGCAGCTCAGTCAATTTTTCTAACCCACGGCCTTTGGTTGATCTGTCACAAACACACAGTTCGCCATTAGCTTATTTCTGCTGCCTTCCGCTAGATTGCGACAGAAGTCATTTGAGGCATGCTCTTGAGCCATGTCATGCCATCTGTTTCCCTTTTTGCTTCGACCCACAAATTGCAACAACCAAAAATTTTTGGCAAAAGATTTTAAAATCTTTGGCAACAACCTTCTTCGACGGCGTGCTGTTCATGAAAGACCGGAAATTCACCGAAACTTAACAGGAAACGGAAACACGGACGCAACGAATCGTTACGCACAATCAGTTCACGCACAAGTAATAATAGCCCAGGCGATAGGGTACGACTATTCTTAGTTAGGTATGCAAATAATGGTTTTATAAATCATCAAAATTATTAATAAGTTACATTTTGAGCAATTTAATGAGTAAACGACAGTAAACATTAATAAAAATATTTTCGTAATGCAATACTTGAACTACAAGAAAATTTTCACAAGTGACGCAGAGATAATAAAAGAAAATTACCTAACTCTGATCCTTTCATTTGGCAGGCCTAATCGCACTCGGACTATTCTTTTGGACAACTCTTCCGACTAGAATTACTGATGGTGCACTGCGTTTGGCCTTCGAGTGGCGCGTTAGAGCGACGATTAGGCTACGAATTTCATGAATCTGATGTAAGCTTATAAGTAGAAAATAGGTCAGCTACTTTCTAAATTCAATAAATATGGACATAGACAATCTTAGATATTATATTCATTCATTCATTCATTTATTCATTAATTCAGTTCAAGAATTTATATAGCGCCCATTCATGAAGTCCACTCAGAGGCGCTCCCTGTCCAATCACGGTGAAACAGAAAAGTTTTAAGAAGTCTGTAAAATTTTACTGAGGAGTCAACCCTAGGTTACAGGGGCATCTTCAACGGGAGACTATTCCAAACAGATGGGAAAGCACGACACTGACAGGTTGAGGTTTCCACACGCGGGACCAAAAGCTTCCCTCTAGAGGCAGAGAGAAGGGCTCTGCGAGCCAGGACAACAGGTAGGCCTATTGCCATGGACAGCAGAGGTCACATAGATAAGTCGGGGACTCGGAGCACAGCCAAAGAGACAGCGACAAAGTGCCAAACCAGCAATTCTGTATTCGACGCGCTGTGAGACAGAGAGCGTAGAGTATTATGCATGTAAGATGAAACAGAGGTATATTTAGGGATTCGCCCAATTAGCCGGGCTGCAGGCCTAATGGAGGATATACACAGGAGGACAGGGATGAATCTTGGACAATTGAGCGAAGTGACACAGAACAGAACGGAGTGGAGATCGAAGGCTGGTCATGGCAGTCGCTAGAGTTCCTCGAACTGACGGCACAAGGTGCAGGCCTACGATTTTATTTTCTAGGTTATCCGCCTCGGCATTTTTACTATCTTATTCAACTAATTTTAATCTTATGCGTATTTAAGTAAGGTTTTTTCGTGACATCACTTTTATACTATCCGTCAACGCGGCTAAAAATTATGCAACACAAGAAATTTTGTATTTCAAGCAGTTGAAACCGTTACGGTTCACGTGCAATATTTTGCTTTCGGTGCAGCAAGTTGACTCATTTTAGCCGGCAAGAACAAATCATCCAATTAAACACGTTGTTAGAAACGGTAAAGACACTTGGACCAATCACACGTGGCGTTTCAGATGGAGTTCGGCTAGTGATCACGTGATCTTCGGTGGTAGTCGTCTTGAGGTCGATACTGAGGAGTGGAGCAGTAATGGCGGACCTGGAGAATCAAGCAGTAGGAGTCTCCGTTCAGCACGACCAGGGTGCATTACCTGAGGCCCAGCACGGACCGACCGACGCTGGCGAAACGACGAGGGGACCGGCCCGACTCCTAGTCGTTCTCGGAGATGTGCACAATGTCGAGCAGAGGGATCTGGCGCTTGCCCGAGTCGTCGCTGGTTGGTTCTTGAAGCAATTAATTAGGACATGAATGAATTTGAAATGTTGGACTGAATTGTTTATGATACGTGGCACCTGAAGGCGACAGGTGTCAGATGTGCTATTGTTTTATTGGAAATGTGGCAGCGTCGTCTAGACAAATGTGCTTTGTGTGTTTTTTGTACATTAGTTCAAAATTCGGTATTCCCGGCGTTTGCTGGAGGTAAAGTGAAAGCACTCAGGTGAAATCTATCGGTCGAGTTATTTCGTTGACGCGTTTCTAGAAGATTTTAGACGATTCTGTGTTTGAGAGAAACCTAATTAAAGCTAGCAGGCACTTTGGAACAGCTGAGAGAAAGTGACAGTGAACATGCACACAGCAGAATGAGTTGTTTTATGTGGTAAGGTTTGGTTTGAATTGTTGTGCATGCATTCTTGCTCCAGACAGAGAACATTTGAACTAGTTGAGGATGGTTCAATGTGGTATTTTGTGGGAAGCTAATAGCTAATGCAGTCCAAATTCACTAGGAATGTGTTGGGCCATGTCTTTTGGTTGCTATGACTACATGAGGTGTACCTGGCAGCTGACGAAGAATGGACTGGGCAAAGTGGGCTTGGTGAATGGTCAGCAGAAATGGGTCATGTTGAGACATGTCCATTTCTCACATCTCATTCGAATTCTGAATGACTTTACATATATAAACGATCGTTGTCTTCGTCATTTGAGTTGTAGTAGTGCACTGTCTTTGAGTTGAATGAAAGAGATTGAGTTGAGTATGCGTAATTATGGTAGACAGAAAATCTTTCTTTTTTGTGATTATTGCAACCAAGCAATGCTGAAGGTGTAGATTTGTGAATATTACCAATATTAAATTTTAGCCAAATGCTGAAGATGGTAATAAATTATCATATAATAATAAATTGTGAAATCTTCTAATGAGCTACCGGTGCGTGTCTAACGTCGACTGCAAAATGAAACCGTAATGCGGTCAATAAGACAGAGAACCAGTGCCTGGTGAATATGAGCAATTTGCAATTTAGGTTTTTAAATTATCTTAAGTGCAATGGAATGACAAAGCGACTTGGTGAGGAAGAATCTGTCAGATGCAGTTGTCTGGAGAATGTTAACATCATTTTTACTGCAGTCGCATGAGACCTGATTTGTATCGACCTGTGCAAATATAATGTATGTAGATTTATGCAGATATGTATGTATGAAGATTTATGCAAATCAGAATCCACGGCAACGCCCATCCCTGAATGTTTCTGGCCAGCGTGTTTGTAGGAATGGTTGTGCAGCATCTATTGATTTAATAACTCTGAATTAGAAATGAGTCTCTCAGTGCGATTATGTAATTTGAGTTTCGTTGCATGAACGTTGTAACATCTGCTTTGTTGAAGAACATCTGCTTCATTATTTAACAGTTATGCACGTGTTTCATGACAGGTCTTAAAGTCTGCTGATGTGTCCTATAATACCAGTCAAGTGATCAGCGAATTATGCTATCCAGGGTACCACATCCAAATTGCATCTATAGATGCAATAAAATGCTATGCATAGTATTGCAAGGCATTAAACTGCTATGTATTGTATATGGTTTTTTGTCTATGTCAAATGATGATCTCAATGATGTAAGTACTGAGCATTAGTAATGATATCTCTTAGTGCTCAATGAATTTATGAGGATGTGTTGGGTCATGTCACAGATCAGTTGTGTGTGTCCTATTTTTTTTTCTGTCATTTGATGTCGTATGGTCCTGGTCTTGCATGAAGGTCCTGGTCTTGTACGATGGTTCTGTTGTTGCTGGTGTTTGGTCTTGTATGATATCTATGTAGGCTGTGTTGATAGAAGGACAAAGGCGTACGAGGCAGGGGTCCAGAGGGGGCAAATGCCCCCCCCCAATTTCGGGCAAAACTGTTTTTCGGGCAAGTCTGTTTTTTGAGCAAGCAGACCGGGAAATGACTAAAAAAGTAGTAATTTCCACGAGATTTCAGGATTTATTTTTCGGGCAGAAGTTAAATCTTTGCCCCCCCCACTGCTGAAATCTCCCGTAGGCCTATGTGGAAGGAGTAAGCACTATCTGGGTCTAGACCCCATGTTATGTTCTACACTTTGAATGAGTGGTAGTACTTAGGCACTAAGTAAGGCACTTCGGCACTTCTGTCTGCATGTGCTATGTTTGCACTGATGATGATGATGATGATGATGATGATGATGATGATGGCATTTGAGTAAACAAGATGGAATCGTTTGCTCGTCTGAATGCATCCATCTCCTCTTCTTCCCTATATGACCCTGTTTATTGGTTGGTTGGTTAAAGCCATGGTGACTGGTCTACTTCTCTCTTGCTTACCAGCTGCAGCTAATTAGCCAAATAATCTGCCTTGGCTGCTCAGGATTAGCATGGCTGCTCCTACTAAGGATGCTCCCTTCTACGGCTGCTCCTACAATTGCTGAGCACTGCTCCTACTACGGCTGCTTTGTGGCCTTCATTGGTCGTGACTAACCTGTCGGTTAATGAACACTACTTACAGCAGTATATTGTGCTCTCTTATGAATTCTCATTAGGCCAAAAAAAATAATGCTGTGTTTCCGGTAACAGAGCTAAAAAAAATTGGGTAGGTAGGTCGAAAAATATTTTTATTTTGGTAAAATATTTTTATACAGTGACTATACGAAAAATTATACCGAAATACTCTTTTTTGCATATAGGTACACACTGCAACAAAGTACGTGTTCAAAGCAAGTATAAGCTGCCTATTTCCCCGACTGACTGTACCTAAAATTGCTCTAGAAAAAATTCTATTAATTTCATTTTGTTGACATCTTTTCTGGTAAGATAAAGTGGGAAGGGAACAAAACATCACTGCTAGGGGTCGTTCCAGACTGACCGAGCCAGTGACTAGTTACACCTAGAGGTTGCTAGATTTATTTCCCTAGTCACCATTAGAGGTGACTCAAGTGAGAATGATAAGGCTAGAGGTTTCTCAAGACTGGCAACCAGGAAGTAGTTAGGCAGGCGTGAAACTCTAAGGCAATGTCACTGTAAATAAAAAAATTCACACAAAATTTTCCGAGTCGCTGCAATAAAAGTGAGTCGGTTGGGTTACCGGAAACACAACTTTTTTGCCTAAGATCCAACTCTATACGGAAGGCAATGTCACCGTATTTGTCAAAACAAATGTTGGGAAAAAAAATTAATAAAAAATTGTTAATAATTTTTTTTTAATAAACTTTTTTTTTAATAAATTTTTTTACAAAATTATTTGAGTTGCGGCAATAAAAGAGGGTCGGTCGGGTTACCGGAAACACACCATTATTTTTTTGGGGCCTTGTCAAGCTTTTGTGTGGATTCTGTTCTTTTCGTTGCGAAACAATCAATGCCATGCCAATTAATTATCCTGTTGATAAATTTGTGATGATCGGGCGACCAATAAATGCTTTTAAACAATACCTGGGATAAGTACGCATTATTAATAGGCAATGCATTTGTATGAATTATTTCTGTTGACCTATGCATGATAATGTCAGAATCATTTTCGTTCTGTAGGGTTATCTTCGTGGGATTCGGAAGCTGGTGGGTGTGATGTTGACGAACAACTGAATGCATTTGTGAAGCTGCAGCCAAAGGGAATTACGGATCCAACAGGTGAGTCATCATCATTTTAAAACATAACTTGTGCCACAAGAACTTGCTTTCAATTTTAGACTGACGCAAATTGGTTGTAATCCATCAAATTTCATGATAGATAGGTGATGATGATGGCTGCAGAATCAGAGGTTAAGCTGACCAAAATCTCGGTTGATTTACGACTGTGCTGACATATAACGACCAAAGTCCGAGTTGATTTGATGACTACAAGTGTTGGCTTATGACAGTGAATGTTTCTGCAATAGGTTTTCTGAATAGGAGTCGGGCGTAGTTGCTGATCGTAAATTCTGATATTAAATCATTTATAATCTATTGACCTGGATACTAATTAATTCTCAATTTTCAGTATTAATTGATTCTTGAAAGGTTTTTTAAATATCTTATCAATCAGGAAACTCAACTCCTGACAGACTTCTGAACTCTAATTAATCAGAATTTACTTTGTATAGGTTTTCTTACAAGTAAAATAGAGAAGTTATTGCTTGATTTTATACGGTGATTTTGATATTAAGAAATGTCCTGATTGTGTTGTTTTGGCTTTAAAAGCAACAAGGGAATGATTGGTGACTAACAAAAGAGCGACTGACAATAGGGCACCGCTCTTAAAAGAAGTAATATCACGAAAGTTATACCTGGAACTGATAAAAAATACAAGAGTGCCAAATGATTGTCTTCTTTCTTAGGTGAAACCGTTGTTGAACACAAATCTGAGTTTCTTGATGTTCAAGTTTTGGTGAATCCACGTTTCCAGACGCTGCAGAAGAAGCTGCTTTCGTTTATCACCAATGAATCCTCTTCCTCCTCCGCCTCCTCCTCCTCCTCTTACCGTTTCCTGCTCTACTCTGGTTTAACTCTACAGAATTCTGGTTGTTGGTTTCTCCAAGACGGATGCTTCAGCTTCTCATCTCTCGTGGAGCTGTTCCATCAGTCTAAGGTCGAACTGGAAGCCGGTAAGCAGAATGATTCCATCCTGGATTTGTCTGTGGTTGCGGAGACAGGAGACTGGACGAAGGCTGGCATCGCCAAACTGGAATCTCAGCTTAAGATTCGTTTGAATCCTCCTCCGAAGGTGGAAAGAAAGACGGATGGCTCTGCATCCTTCTCTAACTTCATTTCGCCATTCTTAAAGACGCCATCTTGTGACGACCTCTTGCCTTCGACGAAAGCGGTTGGCAACTTTGGACAGAGCACAGCCACTATGCACGTCTTCCCAGCAGGTCAGGGCGACTCGGCGCTGTTTGGAGTGAGTGGATTTAATCTGTTGTTGGACGGAGGATATGCGAGACGGTCGTGCTTCTGGGAAATGGTTCGTCATCTGTCAACGCTTGATGCCATCATCGTCTCCCGTCTTGGACCTGACAATCTCTTTGGCATTGGGTCGTTCCTCGAAAAGAAGATCCAAGCTAAAGAACATCCAGAACTTGGTGTCGTCTACTTAAATGAAACCAAAAATTCAACGGCTGCCAGTGATAGCAAACCGTAAGTAAGCCTTGGAATTCTTAATTTTGTTACGTGCATTCTGTTTAGTGTTGCAACGCTCTCTGAAGATCGCCTGTTTGAATAGTGGTTTGTCTTGAGTTTCATGCTAGTTTGGAGCTTCACTTGCATCCATAACTGGACAGGGATTGATGATAGTAAGTGCAGCATGTGGTTGTTTACATTATTGTAATATAATTATATCTATAATGTTGGTGTAATTTCTAGTCTACAATGTGGTCTGTGATTTTGATGAAGCTGGACTTCAACAGCAACGAGACACTAGACGCAAATTGTGAAGTAGAACTCTGCTTTGTTCTTATATGTTCAATAGTAGTTGAGCGGCATTTGAATGGCTCTGCATTATATTCCATATTATTACCGTCTGTTTCCAGGAGTTTGCTGATCAATCTCGTTGACAAGAGTCTATCCATCGTGGACAGCTTACGACATCTGGGAACGCCTGTTCTACCGTGTCTTGGCTCTGTTCACGGTCAGGTTCTTCATCCGACCAACCTCTACCACAAGGTCGGTCATGGATCAGTTGACCTCTATGTTCTCAGTCCACTGAATGAAGCGAAAGAAACGAAGATGATTGGAGGACAGAAGGCGGATAATTTGTCGAGCTCCTTCCTGGTTGTTTGGAGACCAGCATCTCCAAATGAAAAGCTCACCCGCATTCTCTTCCCAGGTAATACGCCACAGGCGAAGATCTTTGACGGTCTCGACCGCTTGAAGTTGGCCGCCCTCTTCCAGAATGCCCTTGGAGTGGCGGAGAAGATTCAAGGAACTGGAAAAGGTGTTGAAAAATTCGCAGCTGCGAGTGCCAAACCTGCGACTGCGAAGGCAAAGCCACCGTCTGCATTGAGACCAGAAACCAAGGACGCAAAGAAAGCGTTGCCTGAGCAGAAGACAAGCGCTGACCAACACAAGCAGATTGCGCAAAAAGCTGGAGAGTCGAAGGAAATAAAGAAAGTGGGAAGTGATGTGAAGAAAGCAATTGCTGTTTCAAGCGACGCTAAGAATGGAAAAGCGGTTGGAGTGGTAAAGAAGGAGAAAGATTTGCCTGTTAAAGCAACTCCAGGCCCCTCAAGGATTGCAAGGAAAACGGATGGAGATGGTGGGAAAGGTGGAAAGAAAGCAACGTCAGCCAAGCAACCACCTGCTGCCTTGGCCACCGGTGCAGCAGCTGCAACAACCGGAGCAGGTGAGGTCGTTAAAGATGAAGCGCCGGAGCTGGTGGAAGCGGACACGACAGCTGCGATGCCGGCGCCATCGGAGGTTGATGCTCCGTTACTCGATATCTCTCCAGAGATGGTGGGTGCTGGAGAGCTATCACAAGTCCAGGCTCTGCCAGATCCAACCGCCCCAGAGGAACATCTAGCCGAAGAGGCTGCAATGCAAACCAACAAAGAGGAGTTGGAGGAGGAGGAGGCGGCGGTAGAAGACCAACCAGATCAGCCGGAGAAACTGGAGGACGATTCTCTGGCAGAAAATGACGGAGATTCTGCGGAAGTGACAGCGAGAGGCGATGGACAGAACGTGGCAGCAGCCGACAAATCATTTGATCCGTCGAAGGAATGGGGAATGCCAGACGGTCTGCCTGCGCCAGTCAATGGCAAGGAACCAGCGGCAGCAACTGCAAAGAAAGCGAGTCAGAGCGTGTCTATTGTTGGACCAGCAGCCAACGCGAAGAAGCCAGACAACACAGCAAGAAATACGGAGACAAAGATGACAGGTGGAAAGCGCCCGACAACTGCACCTGAAAGACTGAACAATACAACACGGGAAGAGGAAGACAAGGGCGCCACTGCTGGTGCTATGGCGAAGGGTCGTCTGTCCATAACGTCGTCTCACAAGGATGGCACGAGCTCAGCACGCGGCGATCTGAAGAAGCCGAAACCAGTTGTTCCGTTTTACGTGGATGTGGCGTACATTCCAGGCCATGGCAGTCTCCACTACTTTGACGTCGACTTCTTCCGACGTGTCCGTGCTCGCAACTACGTCCTTAGTTCCATCGACCCCAACGTCAAGGCTCTGGCGCTTCTTGTTGAGGCAAAGCAGACGTGGGAGGATTCGAGTGCAGAAGTCTCCATCATTCCAACGTACGACTCGGAATCGATGCTGGCGTGGATCCACGACAACAAAGACCAGCTGCAGAAGCTGAACATTAAGATCGGTCCTCCTGCGTACAAATGTCGGATGCAGCTGCAGGAGTTGGATACAAGTTGTGCCTCATATCGCCTTGAACTCTAAGGCCGTCATTGTCGTCGTTCTTTGTTGTCATCTTCTCAAGCTCATCGTTCTCTCGCACGAGTCGTTTAGTGTCGTCGGCCGATATGCTCGAAGTAACGATGGTTAATACTTCTTGTTCAGGTTTTATGGTTTGTGCATATCTTGTGTTCCGATCGAGTTAATTGTGAACGCGTTTGTTTAGCCGTGCTGCCACGTCGCATTGTCTTCGTCGTTGTTTCCACGGACAATAGATAGAATGAGGATCACTGCCTTGAACTTTGTTGATGCCTAGCTGCACAGTTTGCCTTTTCTTGCTCAGTTGTTGACCTAGTGTCTTGGACGCACATGAACAAAAACATTTGTACGATTTTTACTCGTCTAGTGACGTGAAGATGACCTGAAGAAAGTGCCTATGTACACAAAACGTTTGTTAGATGTTTCAATATTTTGCTCTCCTGTTGTATGAGCAGCTTGCTAGAATTCACTGCACATATTTGAATTTATTTTCGATTAATAAATTGTACTCGTGTGTCGTCTATGAGTGAATTCAACTTCATTACTTCAACCAACAATAACAAAGCATCAACAAACTCTTATTCAAGACCTTTATTTATGACCAACATGCGGCAGAAAGTGAAAAGTTCTGTAAAGTTGTTGACATCGGTGGTTTATTAATCTTTACTCGCTACTGAAAGCCTTGGCACTATTCCAAACATCAACTTTTTGCTGATTGCCTTCTGTAGGGATTCTTTCCCTAGCTTGGAAAACAGCAGAGACAAGAATTGCATTCCAGGGTCAATCAAAGCTGCTGCACATAGAATTGCCATTCTAGAACAAAACTTAACGGCAACATAAAAACAACTTAAAACATTTTTACACCCAGTGTAGGCCAACTTCTTACTGTCGCACGAGTTCCTAACTTTCTGAATGGTTCTGGTGGCAAAGGAGAAACAACTTGTACAGAAATAAAAGGCCTCATTGTTTCAGTAACCAATGGTTACAACATTAAAAACTGTTTAATCCGTTGTCAGTCTTTTTTGCTGTCTGCCGCTTTACGACCTCAGAGCGCAGAACTGCTGGAAGACTTTGAGAATGTGAAGGTCGATGTCGCTTGTGAAGACGAGGTTTTCAAGAGTATTCACGTACTTGTGAACTTGCTCGTGATGCTGTCAACAACAAAAACACGTCAGCTTCTGAATCCAAGTTGTACACTGATGCACATGCAATACATACTTTGCAGATTTTACAAAAGGCTTAGACTTGGCATAGTCAGTAGATGTTCCATTATTTTTTACAAGTTTCACCACTGTGTTTGTACATTAGGTTTGATAAAAAGAGGCAATACCTAGATGCTACTGATGAGCAGTTACCTCGCTGTGAACAACATTCAAATGAGGCAGTGAACAGGTGACAACACCACTGCCCATATCAGTGTGACCAACTAGTGCCTACCTGAAGAAAGACCTGTTGGAGTCTTTCGAGGATCCACTTGTACCGTGGGGTGTTGTAATCGCGTCCTTCCCTCTCACATTGCGACAGGTGTTCGCTTAGGATCATTATGAAGCGCTGGATGAAAGCAGAAAAAGAAGAAACAATATGATCAGTAAACACTTCTGTCCTTATAGACCAGCAACATCAAGCAAAGCATTCAGACAATAATTGCAGGTAATTTATAAAACACTGCCCAGCAAGTTCGACTTCAATGCCTGATTATAGTCATGCAGCTTTGTTGACATTCTTCACTGAGAACTATTGTAGTTTCGATAGATTGAATGATTATGATGAAGATGACCTGAACATTAATAGGAAGCTCCAAAAGCAAAGCCAATGAATTAGCATTAATAGAAAAAGATGATGAATGAAAGACTGGCTGAAGAAGTATCAGATACGTTAAGCCAGAGGCAGTCATGGACGTATGAAAAGTCAGAAGTTAATTTTCTTGACCTCAGCAGATGAGAGCGTAGTATGGCTATTTGTCAGTCCTCTCCCTTCCCATCCCATCCTCCACAGACACTGTACGGTCAATGTACTCATTACAGTCGAGTTTGCTCATATGCACCCATCGTGTAGGACCTTTAGTTGGAGCAGAAACTCAAAACAAAGTTCTGTCCTGGCGGAGACTGGAGCCCATGACTATCTTGTGAATCCACGAAGATTCTGGATCTCACCTGGAAAATGATGAGGAAGAGATTCTTCTGGTTGCTCTGAAGTTCATCCAGTTGTTCCTCTTTCCCTGTAATCGCATCTTCCGATGGAACTTCTCCACCATCCGCATCAGCATCGTCCGCATCAAAGCCATCTTTACGCTGCACACAAACAGAGATTCGACAAATTTCATTATGGTAGTAATTTGTCGGGAGATGGGTTTTTCCATGCAAGAGGCTACACACAAAGCTCAAGAAAGAGAGAAGTGGAGATTTTCCATAGCTGGGCGGTTGTCACGTGCGAAAGCATCGTCAAAGCCATAAGTCAGTAAGTCAAGTAATTTGAATAGGGATCTAGGAATCGCAAATCTCATATAGAATGTCCTTGGCGTGGGAGAGACGAATCAAGGAACTGACGGGTGGAAAGAGGGCAGATGAAGAGAGGCCATATATTTATTTACAATCAATTATAAAGCTCACAAAGCACATGACAAGAGGATGATGTATTGTATCTGTAAATATAGCGTCTCTCACAGAATCATCTCAGAGGTGCACGAAAAACTCTGAGAGAAATAAATGTCTTTAAAGAGAGAGACAGGTGTTGAAAAGCGAGTCATTGGTTTAGCTCTTAGTGCGTGAGGAAGGTAATTCAAACTGGAAGGACCAACCACAGAAAATGCCCGATGTTGGGCAAGTACAGTCTTAGCCCTAAGAAGAAAAAGATCAAAATGATCTGCAGAATGCATTGAGTGAGATGAAGATGCAGACGAGGGCTTTTGCGTATTTTAGTTTGAGATGTATTTAGTGGCATTTCCCAGCTGTGCTTTGGAGACGAGAAAGAGGAAAGGTTGTATTGAATGCGTGCAGTGATAGATGTCCCAACCAGGGTGAGTGAGTGAGTGAGCGAGTGAGGAGTGAGTGAGCGAGTGAGTGCTTACCTTGCGTTCGTGTTCCTCCATTCGATCTTTCATCTCTTCGATTTCCTTCTGAAGTTTCATCACCTGACGAACCATCTTCTTAATCGTACTGTGCAAAATCTCCCAAATGTAGAAACTAACAAAGCAACAAACAAACACACGTTGAATAATATGGCATAGCGTAATCTTCGTAAAAGAAGATCTATGGCAACAGCATTAATAAGCAATCAGTCATTTTTACATAGGCAATTAGGTGTCTAATGCAGAATATACACCATCAACTGATGCAGACCATCAAGTTATAATCTGGTAAACGTGCCAAAGATGCATCCAATGAGACAAAGAGAGAGACAAAGACAGACAGACAGCCGAGTGGCATTCTGAAAACTCTTAAATTGACAATTGTCAAAGTGAAATTAGAAGTTTGGTTGTCATGGCTAACCTTGTCAGTTCCTCCGACATCTCCGGCAAAAAGATCCACTTAGCAACGGCTGAACATTCGACGACCTGTGTCTTTAGCAACTTATCAGTCAGAACAACGAGCATCTAAAACGAACGCAATGCAACACGTTGTAAAGTTGTCTCTACATTGTCTAAACAACAACTTCATTCATGTCTGTCACCAATCAGACCACCATCAACGCTCACAAGTCAAGGAGGTGGGAGAACATGACCTTCAACAGCAGACTCACTTAAGAACACTAATCAAGTTAAATCCAATCTGACATAAGCCCATCACTTACACATCTCCATTATCAGAATGCCAAAAACATTAATTAATTGAAAACAAAAAATCCTAAGCCAATAGAGAATATGTTAGATAAAAGTTCAGCAGATCACTGAATAATCAGAGAAGAAGGCAGAGAAGAATATATCAAATTAGTCCCTAGAATAATCAAACCCCTTGAGAAGACATGTACAAAACGCATCAACTGTTGAACTATAATCTCCCAAGTGACTTTCTATTCTTAGAAGACAATTGACAGAATGTTTTTGTCATAAGATGACCATCCACCCACCTGTTGATGTGACTTCCAGATTTCATGTAAGCTGCGGAGGATGCAGATCTGAGCATCCTCTGCTGGCATTCCTCGTCCTTCGCCCAGAGACTTGAGGACTGGATGAAACCTAGAACAGATGCCATGTCAGTCTCACCAGCAGACAAAGCACTGGAAAACCATTGTCTCAACTAGTGTTAAACACAACATTATCTAGAGGTTATCCTAGGCAACACACTTTATGAAGCTCCTTCACGAGTGTCATATAGAAAATCACAAAATTATAGAAGTTCTCATATCGGAAATCCGTAGGAAGCAACGACCATTTTGTTTACATTAGAACTAAAAATTGATTAATTATCCGTTTCTGGTCGTCTGTCGTTAGAAGGATCACGACGTCTACATTGAGTGAGTTCTTTTGAAAATGATCCACATAAATCTGTGAAGTCTACAATTACAACAGAAATTGGAACTGACTTTGAAATGGCTGCAAATGAATGACTGAATGATTTGGCTCCAAGGAAGAGAAGCGTCTGAATGAGAACATCCGTCTTCAATGGATTGTTATCTGCAGACAATCAAAAGTACAACGTCATCCAATCAAATCAGATGAAAAAGTCTCAACACTTCCATGACATCACTGCATCTCTTCTCCTCTCAACAGCCCCATCTGTGTTTTGAAAAGTTCTATGTTATTTGTCTCTCTCTGTTTGTGTCTCTCTCTGTCAGTGTCTTTCTCTGTCTGTTTTTCTCTCTCTCGCTAATTCCGCCTCTGTATTCGTATGTGAACTACAAATATCTGAGTAAAAGCAAAACTTTTGAAAGGAATCTTCAAAGAACTTGTTCTGATTGATGACAGAACTTGAACGAGCAACTTGCTATGCATTAATAATAACAATAGAGCATCTTGTGTTCTGTATTGATGCGTGCCATGCAATGTGCTATAGAAATATTGTTCTTCATTTTCCATATCTTTATTATCTAAGAAACTGATCACAGATGCAAGGGATGACAGACTGAAAAGATGACAGATTCAAAGAGATAACTGACTGAACAGATGACAGACAGATTCAAAGAGATGACAGACTGAAGAGATGACAGACTGAAAAGGTGACAGATTCAAAGAGATGACAGACTGAAGAGATGACAGACTGAAGAGATGACAGATTCAAAGAGATGACAGATTAAAAGAGATGACAGATTCAAAGAGATGACAGATTCAAAGAGATGACATATTCAAAGAGATGACTGACTGCTTGTAGGTGACAGTTCGTTTATGATCAGCATTGCATCATCTGGTGAACATTTCGACTTGACCGCTTGCAACAATCGATGTGCAACCATTGTTCCTGGATTCGATCCTGATGATGACAACAGAAAACAGACAACCGATGTGCAACAGTTGCACCAATCAAACACAAAATGACGCTTCAATGTCTAAAAACTCTAAATGCAGAAATGCGTCTACAAACGTTGATTCTTCTTCTGATCAAAATAATAAACATGAGTGAACGTTCGTTGAGATTCAGAGTCCTGTCTGTATGTAGCAGTTGTCATAAAGATGGGTGGAGGATTTCAGTGCTGGCTCTCGGTCAATGCCTCCCAACAACAAAACTGTTTCTGTATGACCCGGTTAAAGAGCGGACGACTCACACAGCCTCTGTTTCTACAGACAGTAAACTGGAAGTACTACGCCCTGTGCCAGAGGACCCATGATTTCGAACAACCAGGAAAAGATTATAAAAATCTCATCGCTCGTTTACTTCGAAGGGTTTCATCAAAGTTCAAGTTCTTTCTGATAAAAACTCATAAGATTTGTACGATTCAACGATATTTTACGATTCAACGATATTTTATGATTCAACGATATTTTACAATTCAATGATATTTTACGATTCAGTGATCAAAAATTGACAGCAAAGACAGCGACACTATTTCTCTCGTTTCTCTAATGTAATAAGTTGAGGTTTGCCAACTGACTGAGTTTCAATGAAATTATAAAAATAAAATCTGGCCGATCAATTTGGTGAATGAGTTAATATTGTTTTGAGGAAATGTTGTTGAGACATTTTCCCACCTGCTCCTTCTTCCTCGTACTTGTAATGAGGAATCGGTTTCTCCGGCAGAAGTTTCTCGAAACTCGTTGGAATAATCTCCGTTATCCTCTGGTGATACGACAACCTGCGACATTGACAGGAAACGTAAATGTTAGAGACAGGAAGACTAACAACAATTCCAGCACAAAGTCAGAAACACAGAGCAGGAAAATCTAAAGTGGAGAGCATAGTATCGTCATCTATAGAAGGACAGCAGTGATTAGAAGGTGTTACCAGAAAAATAAGAGATCAATCTAAGATAAAGAGTTCTATAGATCCAAAATGAAGACCATCCAAAATGAAGACCATCCAAGGTGGAGACCATCCAAAATGAAGAACCATCCAAAATGAAGACCATCCAAGATGGAGAGTTGGAGACCATTCAAGATAGAAACCATCCAAGATGGAGAGTTGGAGACCATCCAAGATGGAGAGTTGGAGACCATCCAAGATGGAGACCATCCAAGATGGAGACCATCCAAGATGGAGAGTTGGAGACCATCCAAGATGGAGACCATCCAAGATGGAGAGTTGGAGACCATCCAAAATGAAGACCATCCAAGATGGAGAGTTGGAGACCATTCAAGATGGAAACCATCCAAGATGGAGAGTTGGAGACCATCCAAGATGGAGAGTTGGAGACCATCCAAGATGGAGACCATCCAAGATGGAGACCATCCAAGATGGAGAGTTGGAGACCATCCAAGATGGAGACCATCCAAGATGGAGAGTTGGAGACCATCCAAGATGGAGACCATCCAAGATGGAGACCATCCAAGATGGAGACCATCCAAGATGGAGAGTTGGAGACCATCCAAGATGAAGACCATCCAAGATGGAGAGTTGGAGACCATCCAAGATGGAGAGTTGGAGACCAGACCATCCAAGATGGAGAGTTGGAGACCATTCAAGATGGAAACCATCCAAGATGGAGACCATCCAAGATGGAGAGTTGGAGACCATCCAAGATGGAGACCATCCAAGATGGAGAGTTGGAGACCATTCAAGATGGAAACCATCCAAGATGGAGAGTTGGAGACCATCCAAGATGGAGACCATCCAAGATGGAGAGTTGGAGACCATCCAAGATGGAGAGTTGGAGACCATCCAAGATGGAGAGTTGGAGACCATCCAAGATGGAGACCATCCAAGATGGAGAGTTGGAGACCATTCAAGATGGAGAGTTGGAGACCATCCAAGATGGAGACCATCCAAGATGGAGACCATCCAAGATGGAGAGTTGGAGACCATTCAAGATGGAAACCATCCAAGATGGAGACCATCCAAGATGGAGAGTTGGAGACCATTCAAGATGGAGACCATCCAAGATGGAGACCATCCAAGATGGAGACCATCGATAATACACAACGAAAAACATATCAAGATCATCACATCATCATTACAGACTGATCTTCTGGAGATTTATCTGATTAAGTTTTAGTTTTGAAGCGTCATCAGTTGATACCGTGCACAATGGAAGATAAATTACAACTTTACCAGAAATTACAATAGCAGCCGCAACAGTTATAATTCTTTGAGTTAATTCAGCCAGTTGTGGACTGGTCAAACTAATTGACATTTCAAGCACAACGTAATCCAGGCGGTAATCCAAAGTCAGTGCTAGAAAGAAAGCCGTGGAATTACCTGAGACACTTGAGTAGCGTCTCCCTCACGAACTTTGGTTTTGGCATTTCACTGTCGACCACGAGACAGTCGCTCCAGTCGTCCCAACTCCACTTGAACTGGAAATTACTCAGATGGTACGCAAACCAATTCACAAACCTGCAGACAAAGAAGAGAAAGAATTGCATGAAAAGTCTACATTAAGCTCAGTTCCAAACAGATCGCCATTCACAGTTTACTGTTGGCTTTTACCTTTTACAATGAAAATATCTGCAATGTTTACCATCCATCGAAAAGGCCGTACCTTCCATTCACAAGTTTTACATTTGATCCAAAGGTCCTATCTTCCTTCCAAAGGCTGTACCTTCCATTCACAAGTTTTACGTTTGATCCAAAGGTCCTATCTTCCTTCCAAAGGCCGTACCTTCTATTCAAAGGTCTCACCTTCTATTCAAAGGTCGTACCTTCGCTCCAAAGGTCGTAACTTTGATCCAAAGGTTGTAACTTCTATTCAAAGGTCTCACCTTCTATTCAAAGGTCTTACCTTTCAATGCATGAGGTGTTCATCGTATCAAGACGTTCGTACAAGATTTCAGTCGCCTGCGCCAACTGAAGGAAACACAGAATCAAGGAAAAGAGAAAAATTTAACAAGACCCACAAGAGTCAAATTTTAAGACGTTAGAGTTCAGATCATTCGGATCATGTCAGGAGAAATGCTTTCAGCACAGAACAGGAACTCATAACTGAAGAATATGCTGACTTGTTTGACAACCACGTCTGCTGTATTTCCTCTACAAGACTCATCCATTCGGAGGCCTACATACATTTACATGCAGAGTTGTAAACAAAGCTAAGAACGAATTCAGAAGAGGTTGAAAGGATACGACTTGTGGCATGGACCCTGGCTGAAGTTTGCACAACTCAATTAGCAGTGACCCGTAGAAGAGGTCAAGATATGGCGCCCTTGGCATCTGGAACAACTGGGCAAACACCACCTACAGAAAAACAATTCAACCAAACAGAAGATATCTAATTTAGAAAGCTTCAGATCCTGGTCTGCACTTTAATCATAGACATATCTGGAAATAGAAATCACAATCTGAATCTTTTTAAAACTCTTTCTTCTATTTAAATGGAAAAATTATCTTTGAACAAACATGCTTCACTCGCTGCAATTCATATTTGATTAATTGATTGTGAAAACTGATTATTTGAATCTAAGGGAACAAAGCATACATCCAGGAGCACATTTATCATATTGTTCAATGTGTGCAGCTGAGATAATAAGGCAAAAGAATGACGACGAGACATATATCTAGAAATGTACACAAATTGCACATTAAATGGGAAGAGAAGAAATGAAATGAGAGACGAATCTCTTACTCACCTCAACGATCATGTAGTTGAGAGGAATCTTGAACTTGAATGACGGTTCCAGGAGAGCACCAGCGCTAGACAAAGAAGAACATCATCTCAAGACAATTAGACTTTAAGACAATGAGACTTTAAGACAATGAGACTTTAAGACAATGAGACTTTAAATAAGACAATGAGACTTTGAGACAATGAGACTTTAAGACGATGAGACTTTAACACAATCAGACTTTGAGACAATCAGACTTTGAGACAATGAGATCAACAACACAAAGACTGACTTTCATTTTAAAACTCAAATAATCACCAATCAATCTAAATGCGACAATAATGACATTGAAAGAATCCAGATAAGAAATCCACGATAGCGATGTGATTAGAATGATTGGAAGTGCGTTGGTTGGTCTTTAGAAATGTAGCGTTTGCGAAAGAAAGTCATAGCACTGACCAGTCTTTTCTTTCCAGATGATGGTTATTCAACGTCCAGTGCAGTTGCTCTTCCACGATGAATCTCTCCATCGAATACTGTCCAGGCAACGGAGCAACGCTCTGCTACAATCAACGCAACAATCATAACGTTAATCACACATCGGATTCTGTCAGTCGAGGTCGAGAAAGGATAAAAATATATCGTGTTCATGGGCGGAGTTTATCAGGGGCTAGGAGGGGCCAAGCCCCCCAAGAAGACTCAGATTCGTTCTTGTTACCGTGTAAATTGTATATTTTTCCGGACTTAGCCCCCCCAAGGCCTTAGCCCCTCCAAGAACGGAAACCAAACTCCGCCAATGATCGCATTCTAACGGAACGATTGTTTCCTGGGTCCAAATCGCAACAAATGAACGCTTTAATCGTCAGACCTAACGAGTTTTTATAAACAAATTTAACAACTGTGCCTTACGTCACCATTTTCTTAATCAGGGAACTGTCATCAAATCAGCATTCAACAAGTTTGGGAAGGGGTGAAGTAAGTGTAATGGTAAGACTCTGCCACGAAGAGCGCATGGATTGCTTCACGCCATCATTTCCAAGGTCGACTCAACCTTCTATTCAGCAGATGGCGTTGACACAATGAGCAACAGGACCTGATGAGCGCCTTGCTTCGCTGCCAAAACTGAAATTTGATTTCTGTAAAACTTGTGATCATCCATTCATACTATGAATTGAAATAATACTGCGGTCTGTCAGTTTGAACTTAAAAGAATAAATATTATCATTACATAAATTTATAAAGTTCTGTTAAAAAAGAATATAATTAATGACATGTTTAATTACAATAAATTTCACAACTTAAGATATCTAATATATTAGAGCAACACAGCTTTCGCTTACGTCTGGTATATCCGAATAGTCGAACATGCGAAAGACGACGGACGGCAGAGGATACGCGGCAGCGTCTTCGTTATGTGATGGCAACATGATCTTTGGAATCGAGTGCTGCAACGCGTCACATAAAGTGCCGTCAAATGCAACGTATGGACGAACCAACTCACTCTCCTCCCATTTGTTTCGCTTCAGATTCTGGATCTGATTCCACAGACAATCGAGATACTGGAAGGAAAGATGCACGAGAAAATAAATAATGCAGCTCCAAATAAATATCTATTGAAATCTCACTTGTAGTTTTATTACGAAAATAAGATTTCATTCAGCACAAAGCTTCATGTATGTCGCACTCAAAAAGACATAGCAAATACAGATGGCAGTATCTATAAGCAACCAAAAAATATTTAGCAGCCACCAAAACCAAATCCCAAATATTTCTGCTAAAATTGTTCCCAAGATTTTGTGATGTTACGATCGACAAAACAACGAACATCTCTTCATCAGGAATTCTTTTCTAAAAGAAACTAAATATTTAACAGAATTTTATGCCATTGTGAAAATTATCCAAAAACTTTGAGAGAAATCAAGATCAACCAGATGCCAAAACCAGTGCAAACAAATGCATCTTCGTCTGATCTCCTCAATTATAACAATTGATTTTTTGACACGATACCAAATGATGGCTTGTGCATTAGACACCCAAGTTACAAATCACAATGACCTGGTAAAAATTAAATGTCATAGGAATTTAACTGCACAGACAGCTTCCGTTCTAATCGTAAGTTAGGAATTCCCCAGACGCTGTTGAGCAGATTCTCGTTTATGTTTCTTTAAAGAAGTTAAGTGGATTACAATGATACAATGAGTTGAGTTACCTCCTCCTGAGGAAGACCTTCGTCGGCCGACCAAACACGAAGTGCGGTCATGTGAATCTTTTGACGCTTCCTACAACAGCAGCAACAACAATGACGACCATCACTTTGAACAATCAGATGGACAGACAACATACAATTACACAAAACAATCGAAGAATACAATGGCAATGTACTACACATACAGACTCTCTCTCTCTCTCGCTCCCTCTATCTTTCTCTGTCTGTGTGTGTGTTGAAACACATAGACAATTAGACATGGTTTCATTGTGAGCTACTTGAGACAAAACTGATTAACTGCACTTTCATTACACTGACATTGTCATCGTCATCATCAGACATAAATTTGAAGACATTTGAAAACCTTTGTTGACTACTAAAGATGCAAATTTCCATCAGTGCATTGGAAATATTTATCCAGCCGTTGAACTGGCACTTTGGTCATCTCCCGACAACACAACTTGATACAATCCACTAAAGGTCAGAGGTCAGACTGAGAGTAGTGAGGCCAAAAAAAATAATGTTGTGTTTCCGGTAACCCGACCGACCCTCTTTTATTGCCGCGACTCAAATAATTTTGTAAAATAATTTTATTGAAAAAAAATTTATTAAAAAAAAAAAAAAATTTCCAAATTTTTTTTCCCAAATTTTTTTAACTTGAAAAAAACACACTTTTATTGACTTAGTATGGTGACATTGCCTTCCGTATAAAGTTGGATCTTAGGCCAAAAACATGTTGTGTTTCTGGTAACCCGACCGACTCACTTTTATTGCCGAGATTCGGAAAATTTTGTGCAATTTTTTTTATTCACAGTGGCTTTGCCTTAGAGTTTCACGCCTTCCTAACTACTTCCTGGTTGCCAGTCTTGAGAAACCTCTAGCCTTATCATTCTCACTTGAGCCACCTCTAACGGTGACTAGGGAAAATAAATCTAGCAACCTCTAGGTGTAACTAGTCACTGGCTTGGCCAGTCTAGAACGACCCCTAGCAGTGATGTTCTGTTCGCACTCATCTTCCCCTTCCCTTCCCACTTTATTTTACCAGAAAAGAAGTCAACAAAATGAAATTAATAGAATTGTTTTCTAGAGCAATTTTAGGTACAGACAGTCAGGAAATAGGCAGTTTATACTTGCTTAAAACACGTACTTTGTTGCAGCATGTACCTTTATGCAAAAAAGAGTAGTTGGGTATAATTTTTCGGATAGTCACTGTATAAAAATATTTTATTAAAATAAAAATATTTTTCGACCTACCAACCCAATTTTTTAGAGCTCTGTTACCGGAAACACAGCATTATTTTTTTTTGGCCTGACCCTGAGCAGCAGTGGCGGCCAGTGCCAGTGGATCAACTGGATCTACTCACTTGAGATAGTTTTCGATCATATTGAGGATGCGTTCGAGGTCTTGTTCTTTCTTCTGATGCAACTCCTGTCCAACCCACGGCAGACAAGACAGAACCGCATAGACGTACCAGTCCGAACGCGCCTACACACAAACAGCAGACCAACACACAACGAGAGTATCTTTAAAGGAGCTAGATAATGTCTGAATATACATAAACACAACTGCAAGTCAATTAAATCCCGTACAGTTGTGCACTTATAAAAACAATGTGAAATGGAAGGTTGGGTCTTGCAGGTCGCTGGTCCTTGTGTGCCTGGAACAGTCTTCCCTCATCAATCTGGGAGAACAAAGAATGTTTTGGAAAAGAATAGTTGAAATTTAGATGCTACATGACATTGAGCATTTGAGGAGCAGACAGTCAACATCCTAGAAGTAGTTTGCTAATATTGCCGATGTCAAATAAACTGTCGTTACAAAATTTACAATTTTCTATGTTGATACCTGAGCTGACAAAGAAGATTTACCTGCGGAATGCCATCCTCCAGCGTGACGTCGAGAAATGAGTCATAGAGCGTCAGAAGCGACGACACCATGATGACTCGACAGTTGACGAGGTCCGACAGAAATCTCATCTGAAAGCAAAACAAACCAAACCATGCTTCACTTGATGGCAGCTGAAGCGGAAAGGAAGTTTCCAGCCCAATGCAATCTCTCTCTCTGTCGCCTCAAATCTCTTAAAAAGTGGAAAGATCGAGACAAACATTGACAGAGAAGCAGCAAAGAATTCTCTGATATAATTAAAAGTAAGTAGACTGCAAAGACAAAACTGCGACTCACCACAAGACGAGCCGTATGATACGATCCGGATTTCAACGCCTCCTTCAGCAACCTCACCAGAGCCTCCACAAACTATAACAAACACAGAAGAGCCTCCACAAACTATAACAAACACAGAAGAGCCTCCACAAACTATAACAAACACAGAAGAGCCTCCACAAACTATAACAAACACAGAAGAGCCTCCACAAACTATAACAAACACAGAAGAGTCTCCACAAACTATAACAAACACAGAAGAGCCTCCACAAACTATAACAAACACAGAAGAGCCTCCACAAACTATAACAAACACAGAAGAGTCTCCACAAACTATAACAAACACAGAAGAGTCTCCACAAACTATAACAAACACAGAAGAGCCTCCACAAACTATAACAAACACAGAAGAGCCTCCACAAACTATAACAAACACAGAAGAGCCTCCACAAACTATAACAAACACAGAAGAGCCTCCACAAACTATAACAAACACAGAAGAGTCTCCACAAACTATAACAAACACAGAAGAGCCTCCACAAACTATAACAAACACAGAAGAGCCTCCACAAACTATAACAAACACAGAAGAGTCTCCACAAACTATAACAAACACAGAAGAGTCTCCACAAACTATAACAAACACAGAAGAGCCTCCACAAACTATAACAAACACAGAAGAGCCTCCACAAACTATTAGAAACACAGAAGAGTCTCCACAAACTATAACAAACACAGAAGAGTCTCCACAAACTATAACAAACACAGAAAAGCCTCCACAAGCTATAACAAACACACAAGCACAACTTAGTGGCAGCAATACCATAAGTCAACTTAACCCAAATTAAAGGCTATAAAAACTCAAGAACTGCGGTCACTCAGACAGCACAGTGCAGTTTCAATCGAACTTATTCATATAATTTACGCTTTAAAACATTAAAGAGAAAATATTGAAATAGTCCTTACATCTCCGCCTGCGTTATAGTTCTTCGTATTGAAAAGTCCCACCAGAGTTGTATAGACGGTCATTCTGTGCGGCATATTTGTCACACTGCAAAACGCAAACACATCTTACACTGTTACATAAATAAATTTCTACAGTTTCTTAACATCAATATTCATTTTAATAAAAGCAGGCAAAAACTGAAGACAATTCTATCAAAATTTCCATCCAACTACTGCATTTAATGGTCCTCTAACCTGCAAAAAATTTATTTTCAATTTTTCCCTATAACTGGATAATGAATTTTTAATGCGCAATTCCCTTGAATAATCAATTCAAGTGAATGGCCTCCAAGGTATTATGCAAATCAAAACATAGCAGCAGTAATTATATTAGAAAATCCTTAGCAAGTGTTTGCTGCAAAATGGAAATGAAATCAGACAACTGTCTAAAAATCCTGACGTTACACTAAACAAATTAGAGACAAAAATTGCAACGAAACGACTAGAGCTGTAGTTACCAGTCACAGAGAATCTTGAGAATTTTTGTTTTGTAGTTGGCGAGATCCGCCTCAAGAACACTTGCCAGTCCCTCGAGATTACTCTCCAGTGAAGATGTGCTCTGGTCGAAAAATCATTGAAAGAAACAACATCAAAGAAACTGGACAACTAAAAAAATTTATAATTAATATAAACTAATTTTATCTAAAGTCCTTTATTTGCCACATTCAGCAAATGAAAAGAATTCACACAACTTCGTATTGATAAATTGTGTGTGCGTTCTTCATTTCTTATTTTGAATAATTTTTTTAAAATTGTAATCAAAGATTTATATAGCACCACTTAAATCTGCAGACACTTCAACAGCAAATAACGAAACAACTCACTTGTTCTCAAACTGCAAAGAACCAAACTCACCCGTTCTCCCACTCTGGTAATCAAAGACTCAAGTCGCTCTTCAATGTCAAGAGTATCCGAATGGCGTCTTCGTTTCCTTGAATGTCCGGCTGCAAACATCATCAAGTTTAACATTTTATGATTCAAGTCAATTTCAAATACAAGCAGGCGACGGTTCAGATTAAATGGAGGTTAGTTGGATACAAAGCTACAGTTGCAAACTGTTTTTCTACCGCATTTGCTTCACAACAGACAAAAGGCGCTACAAGATGAGTGGAGCTTACGCAGCTACAAGATGAGTGGAACTTAAGGCGCTACACGATTAGTGGAGTTTAAGGAGCTACAAAATCAGCCTCATTGATAAACAGCTGCTATCTGAAGAAATTTAACATAAGTTAAAAACTTCATCTTAATAATCTAAAAGCTTCTATGAAGAATAAATTACTAAAATCAAAATTTTATCATTGCCGAGTAGAGCATAACATTTCTTATTAATCATTGGTAAAATTGAAACTTTAGAATGCCTGGTAAACGTGTATTTTAGTATCGTAAATTATTTTCACGCTTTTAATAACACAAAAAGCGCCGCAAATTATTTGATAGCGTACATTTCACCAACTGATGTAACAGCACACTTAAAATTTGGTAAGGAGAAGAATATTGAAAGAAAATATGCTTTTAAAATGTCACATTTCCCATGCGAAATCGCCGTTCGAATCGCCATTGAACCACAACATTCGACCGGAAGTTGGGGTACGCGCACAGACCATCGACGTATACTGGTCCATGCGACTATAAATAACGTGTACGTCAAGACTTCGGTCCTAAGTTCAAAATGAGAAATGGAAGCTAGATGAAGGTATTTCTAGATCTGAAATAGAAGCCGGATTGATGAAAAAACGCTTAAGTAATGGAAGCTGGATGATGGTATTGCTAGATCTGAAATAGAAGCTGGATTGACGAAAATAACGGACGAGAAATAGAAGCTGGGTTAATAAAAATATTCTAGCTTAAATTGGAGCTGGATTGATGAAAAATAATCATAATTGAAACAGAAGTTGGATTCAAAAAACAGCTGATGCAATTGAAAAAGCTGGACTTTTATGGAAATGGACGTTGGATGAAGGATCTCTATAGATGAAATAGAAGCTGGGTGATGGTTCTCTATTGGTGAAATGGAAGCTGGATGAAGTTTAGAGAAATAGAAGCTGGATTAATGTTAGAGAAATAGAAGCTGGATGAGTGTTACTTACTTACTTATTTATGCCTGCTGTCTTATTGCACACTTGCCGCACGCAACTTCCGGAAAGGGTCAGAATTGAATAACAACTTCGATCGGCGGTTTGTTATGACCAAATATTACAATTTTTCAATCGATTTCCTTCTTTTTCAGAAATTCTAAGTATAATAATACATCAGTTAGGCAATAGCACGTTGGCAGAAATATTTTAAGGCGCTTTTTGTGCCATTATAAGCATGAAAATAATTTACGATACTAAAATACACGTTTACCGAATGCCTGAGGCCGATTACGTAAAATCAACATGGTAACCACCGATAGCGAGAGAAGAGAGTTACTCTCTTACAATCACAGCCATCTGGGAACTCTTTTCTTCCTCACAGCTTTTAGTAGATTAACAACCAACCGCTGTGCAAATTGGTTATTTCCAGTCTTTAGTATTAACCCAACTAACCTTCCTCTTCATCGCTGCTCTCGCTGTAAGTTCTCCTCGACATTTTTGGGATTGTTGATCAATATCGCAATAACTCCGAAAACACAATCTGTCTTTGGATCTGAAAAGATGCGAATTTACGATAAGCTAATCTTTGACAAACAATGGTTATTTTGCATTTTATGTAACCGATCACACAGAAAATGACGGCCACCCGCTAAATATTGACAAGAACCAGGGATGCCACTCTGAATTTTTAAAAGGTCAGATCCGGTAGAGAAAAGGCTAGATTGACGATTTCTCAGAAAAATACATGGATTTTTCATTTTCCGGCATGAAATTTCTGACGACCTTATTTTTTAGTCAATGCGATGATTAAAATTTTGCTCTATTTTTCATCTTGATAAAATTTCTAATGACCTTTTAGGTCGTTCGCTACAAAATTTGCAATTTTTGGTCAAAATTTACAAAATTTTCGACTTTTTTCACGTTGATTCATTCATTCATTTCAATAATTTATATAGCGTCCCTTCAAGAAAACCACTCAGAAGCGTTAGCGTCTAACATCTTTGTGCATTTTCACCCAAAAAAAATCAATTTTTATGTAAAAAGTTGGAAAACCCGTCGTAATAAAAAAAGCTAGATTCTGACAAAAACCTAGACAGGACCGAGAAACCTAGATCTAGGGGGAAAAGCTATGAGTGACATCCCTGATGTCTAGAACAGTTTCGACCAAAGACAATGTGTGGTTGAGCCATCCGCGGCATTGGGCGTTTTGGAATATATTATTTTTATAGCACATTATTAGTTTAATCTTCATTTAGTCTCGAACTGACACAACGCAGAATGATTGCAATTCAAAGTATTGACTTACTTACTTGACTTATGGCTTTGACGATGCTTTCGCACGTGACAGCCGCCCAGCTATGGAAAATCTCCACTTCTCTCTTTCTTGGGCTTTGTGTGTAGCCTCCTGTATGGACCAACCCATCTCCCGACAGTCCTCTTGTATCATGTTGAACCATCTCTTCTTTGGTCTTCCCTTTTTTTTCTTTTTTCATGCACATATCCGTTGACAGCTATCTTTGGATATCTCTCGTCCCGCATTCTGGTTACATGTCCAAAGTAGCGTAGCCGTTTGCTCTGAATTTTGTGTATTATATCATGCTGAATATTCAGTCTGTTGTGTATCTCTGTATTCCTTATCTTATCCCTTCTCGTGACACCTTCTATTTTTCTTAGACACGCCATTTCAAACACCCTCAGCCGGAAGTGGCGACTCCGGGGATGTCGATAAGTGCGGGCGTAATAATATGTGCCTATAGAGAGACTTTTATGGCTCTGTAATGGCTTCACAAAAGGTATTGTCTTGATTCTTGACTCTTGCTGCAGAAGAGTTGAATATCTGGATGAAAGCAATACCTTTCTCCGCACAGTAGGGGGATGTCCAGGTTTGGAACAGGTCCTGCATTGGGACAGTGGTGGTCCTGAAGTCGTCTCTATATATTATCTCGTGTGGCGCCACCCAGGGAACGTATTTCATGTGGCGATTGATCATAATGTCTTATCCTGCATTAAAGAAGACGTTTCACAGATATATTGCAAATTAAAATTTTTGGCCTAAAAATAATTTTTATCAAGCAGTATCAACTGCTGCATGCATTCAATGTCTATTTATTTAGCCTAAAATACCAGAAAATTAGTTAGAGTAGTGTATTGCAAAGCATATGGTGACATTTAAGAGTAATTCACTGAGTACCTTTTCCATTATCTCAAAAATAGTACCCTGGTCATCGATGGCCTGCATTGGGGCATGCGCTAATGGCCTGCATTGGGACAATCTCAATGCATGAAATTCATCATAAGACATCAAACTTGAGCGGTTTTACTGTATATTGTGTTAAACAGAATGCTATCAGGATGGGTACAGATATGATACATTGCACTTACTTGAAATTGACCAGTAAGTCCAATTTTTATTATGATTGCCTGGATCAACCGAAGCTTGTTCGTATTGATTAAATTTTTGATAATATTATTGTTTAATCTACTCTAGTCACTCATTTAGATATTGTCAACTGGAATAAGATATATTATACTCTATTAGACATGATTAGAACCAGATATATTGTTTGTCCCAATGCTCCACAGTCCACATGCGTTGTCCCAATGCAGGAGGCTATGGCCTGAATTGGGACACATTTTATCACAACGGAAAATTCAAATTTTGGGGGGTTTATTTTTGTGACAAAAATGCAATAAAATCATGTTCAGCAACGTTTCGGACAATATCAACAATATACATGTACTACAACTAACACAGATTGTATGCCATAAAATGGAAAAATGTCCCAATGCAGGACATTCTCCCCGCCTAATTTATTATTTTAATATGCCTGGATTTGTCTCTCAATTTGAAATAAATTGAATGCAACTGCCAAAGTCTGGTGGTGTCGAGAAGAAGAAAGCCCAAGCCTCTCCTCTGCCAGCCACATGCTGGCAATGATCATAGGTCGATGAGTCAAGATCTTCGGCTTGTCACATATGATTCCTGTGAGTTTCCAAAGTTCAGTATTTTTGCATTCAACCTCGTTTGACGTTATATTCTTTCCAGAAAATTTGAGATTCTTAACCAAGGTGGTCCTTGCATTATTTTACATAAATGCGGAGTCAAAGAGACCAGGCTAATCAAATGCTTGTAAAAACACCAGGGGTGTCTCTTGAAAGCTGTTGTGGCAGTATTCTGCACAACAAGGTTGCAGATATTAAGTTCTGATCAGCTCAACAGTGTCAAATAATTGTTTGGAGCTCTATTGTCCAAGCAAGCTTCATGACCATTATTATTCCATAGACAAGAGAAGCAAAAAGGCTGACATTAGATCTGCTAAAGCTTTTTCATCCCAAATGTGGAGAGTCATTTGATTTTTGAATAATTATTTTCAAATAAGTTGGTGAGCCACCTTGCATGGTATACTGCCCCAGAAGCTGGAAACGAAATTGCACTTCTTCTCTGAAACACCTATCAAGAAGGATGACATGCGGTAATTGCAGAAGCTCGCCGTAATCTTCACGTTGGTCTTGGGTTTTCACAGAAATCGTTTGAATAAGACTACGTCTGGTCCACTGGTAATTCCGAGGGTTGAGGGAGTAAAGAAACCAGTGGATTTCATAGATGCGAGCACACGGCGGTGGCTCATCATTGAGTGTCTGTTAGGTAAGAGCACAACTGTACATGTGCAGGTCTTCAAGCCTGTGTGTGATTCTTTTGTATCAAATGCAAGCCAATTATATCCTCTGCTTCCGACTCCGATAATCCAACATTTGAAGAGAATCATTGACTTGGTGTTTTCAATTCTCTAATAAACTTGGAGAATACAAGAAACTTTTCTCTCAAGCTCCAGAAACACTTTCAGCATGGTATGGACATATTCCAGTTAACGTTTGTCATCGCAGTGCAAAGAAGAGTTACCTCGGCTGAATCCAAATCCTGCTCAGCTGCAGCCTTAGCCTGCGTGTGGCAGTTCTAATGCCATAAAAATGTTCAAGTTTGAGCCACCTCTAAATATCATCATATCATTTTAATTTTTGGCACGTAAGCTACCCTGGTGTATAGGAACAAGAGCAACTGTGACCCAATTTGATATTTGAAATTTAATTTTTTTACATGGTAAGTTGGACCACTCTAATATATATATAATCGTAATCGTAATCGTAATCTCGAAACTTCTACAGCGCCCACAAAAGCCAAGTCGCGGGAACCAGCTTATTCACAGGCGCTCAATCAAAACAAAATCGATAGGCAGCGGGTCAAGTCCGGAGAGTCAGGCAGGCAGATAGATGGACGGCTAAGGTGGGTGATGTTTAGAGTTGAAGTGGCGGGGGATGTAAGGAGAAGAAGAATCAGGATAGGATTTTTGAAAGAGCAATGTTTTCAGTTTTGAGTGAAAGACCTGTGGGGAGATAGCGAGAGGTGGAGTTTTGGTGAGTTCGTATGATGGGTCGGAAGTTTGCCGAAGTGCTGGCGGAAGTTTGTTCCAGAGAGGTGGAACGGCAATGGCTATGGAGCGGTTTGAGAATTTCAGTGATGAAGTGATGGGAGGGCGAAGCAGTGTAATGGAGGATGAGGAGCGTGTTGAACGAGGTGGCTGGATGGTGAACAACTGACGAAGGTAGAACGGCTGGGATGATTGAAGTGTATTGTAAGTGAGTGAGAGGACTTTGTATTCGATGCGTTCAGGTATTTTGAGCCAGTGAAGTGATTTCAGGACAGGAGTGATGTGGTGACGTTTGGGGGTTTTCGTCACTGCACGGGCGAGGGCATTCTGGATAGCTTGGAGGCGGTTAATTTGGGTTATATCAATGTTTAGGAAGAGAGAGTTGCAGTAATCAAGTTTCGCATGAACTATGGATGTGGCTATTGTGGATGCAGTTTTAAAGTCAAGCATAGGTCGGATTCTGCGGAGATCTCGTATGTGCATGAAACAAGTGCGGGAAAGTTGGGTTATGTGGTCGGAGAAGCTAAGATGCTGGTCAAAGATTACACCTAGGTTTCGGACAGGAGAATTTGCGGAGAAAGTGTGGTTGGAAGAAGAGTCATTGTTGAAGGAAATAGAGGGATCAGGAATTTTCTTGAGTTGCTCTCTGAGGCCAATTAGTATAAATTTTGTCTTGGAGGGGTTAAGGCAGAGGAGATTTGAAGTCATCCAAGAGGTGATTTGGGTGACCACAGAGAGAAGATTATTTATGGAGTCAGAGAAGCTGCTTGGAGAGAAAGAGATGAATAATTGGGTGTCGTCAGCATATAGATGATGGTCGACTGTGGATGCTTTTATGAGTGAACTGAGTGGAGTGGTGTAGAGGATGAACAAGAGGGGCCCGAGGACAGAACCTTGCGGAACACCACAGGTGAGGGGGCGTGATTGAGATGATGTTTCAAGTGTTTTGACTGAGAAAGTGCGTGATGAGAGATAAGACTGAATCCAAAGGAGAGCAGTGTCGGTAAAGCCAAAGCAGGAAGACAGTCTTTGGAGTAGTATGTTATGGTCGATGGTGTCAAAGGCTGCAGAGACATCAAGGAGGCAAAGGCAGGAGACTTGTTGATGAGAGATGGCAGAGACAAGTTTATTGTAGAGTGAAGTGAGAAGTGTTTCGGTGGAGTGCTTTTTAGTAAAGCCGGACTGGTTTGGGTTAAGGAGTGAATTTGAAGTCAAGTAGTCATTGATGCGAGAGAGTACGACACGTTCTGTTAGTTTAGAGATGAATGAGAGGTTGGAAACAGGTCGATAATTAGAAAGGATTTCCTTATCAAGTGATGGTTTTTTTAGAAGTGGAGTTACCAAAGAATGTTTGAAGAGGAGGGGAAAGTTGCCAGTAGATAAGGAGAGGTTGATTATTTGTGTGATGATGGGGACAATGATAGATGCGCACTCTTTCAGTAGGGCGGTAGGTATAGGGTCGAGTTCGCACTGCTTGTTTGGGAGAGATTGTAATAAATTGGACACTTCAGACTCTGATGTTGGGCTAAAAGCAGATAGTGATGATTGAGGTGGGGAAGACGGAAGGTCGTGAGTGGAGGAGGGTGTATCTGCAGGTGAATCGATGGTAGATTTTGAGAGGAGTGATTGCAGAGATATAATATATAATATATAATATATAATATATATAGAGAGAGAAAGAGAGAGAAAGAGAGAGGGAGGGAGAGAGAGAGACGCCGTCATACGGCGTTCCGGTCCTAACCAATCCTTGGACGAACGTAAAGAGGGTCGGGTCTGATCATCAGACCGTGTATATACATGTAGGCCCTACATGTTTCGACATGGACCACTCAACAACAATTGAGTACAGTCGTAAAGAAACTAGAAAACGAACATGCAAATATTGGGCTATAACATATTATGCCGGACCAGTTCCTAAGTAGTTATAATTTTCCTAACGAGTCCGTTTGATACTGTATGCTTTGTCGGCACAATCTGCTTTGCTTAACTAACAAACAGCCTATTCGACGCATACATAATCAGCATCATTATCATCATTCTGTCATGAGTATATTGCGTTCGCCGTGTTTATACACCAGTGCGTTGGTCTCTGCTATATATGTTTTGCTTTATTAGCAGTTTAAATCTATCCTCCTAATGGATTTGACCGGTCTAGAGTATTCAAGGGGGGGGAGCTAAAGCATTCCATCCCCTTCATTGAAAAATGCGTATAACTGAAAACTTTATGCTGTAATCAGAACTTAAAGTGACTCTAATTGTTTTAGGAGTACTAATCAATGTTCAGAGAAAAGCAACTCGAATCTATTTAGTGACTCTGAGTGTTCTTAAGTGTTTTAATTGTTCTAAGCGCTGTAAAGACAAAGCGAAAAGATTATGTCAGTGTCATTGTTCAAAACAAAGCAGATGGAAATTAATTTGCAAAAATAAATACACCAAGAAGTGTGTTTTCGACTTCTCTTGATTTGGGGGAAAAACGATTAATACGGGGAATACTCTATTTCGTGACACCGGACCAGTTCCTAAGTATAGTTTTAATTTTTCCAACGAATCCTGTTGATACTGTACGTTTTATCAGCACAATCTGCCTTGCTTAATTAATAAACAGTCTATTCGACGTATACATCATCATCATTCGTCGCCTACTCCACCAATGGGAGCGTTGCACAATGAGTTGATTAACTTTCTCCAACGTGTCCGATCCACTGCCCCAGTGATGGCCATGTTCAAATCTATACCCAGCCGTGCTAAGCCTTCATCAATCATCCCGAGCCAGGTCGTTCTAGGTCTTCCTCTAGGGCGCTTCCAGGAAGGCGGAGTCTGCGCCAGTAGTGCCTGTCTAGAGTCCGAGCCTGCTGGCATTCGAGCGATGTGCCCAAGCAGCCCCAAGCGCCTCCGTCTAATAGTACCACATAATCGTTCTATGTCCAGTTCTAGCGTCGGACCACTTGATGCCGCATAAGGCCCTCAAGCAGTTAGTACCAAATGCGTCTAGGCGCAGCTGATCCCGCCTGCCGAAGGACAATGTTTCAGAGCCGAAGTGTATCGGTTTGAATCTTTGTTTGAATGGCATCGTACCGAAACATAAAATGGCCTTTATCGTAATTTTTTGACCTCGATTTTAACATTCATTCATTCATTCATTCATTCATTCATTTCAGACATTTATATAACGCTTCTTCAAGAGTAGCTACTCAGAAGCGCTCCCGACCCAACCACGGCTAAAGAGAACAGTCTTTAGAGCAGCGTAGAACGTAGTCTCAAAGGCTCTAGGCATTAGACGTAGTTACACAGGAAGCCCATTCCAGGTTGTAGGGGCAACGACAGAAAAGGCACGGCGCTGCGTAGGCCTAATAGAAGCGCGTGACCGGAGGACAAGAAGCTCAGCCTGTTTAGAAGAGCGGAGAGAGCCACGGCGCTGGACGTTTAGGGTGGAGCAACAGAGCTCCTGCGAATAGACAGGGGCCACACCCGCGAGACAGCGCCAAACCAAGGAAGATATCCGGAAAGTGACCCTTTGTGAGAAAGGGAGCCAATGCAAGACATCCCGCATATAGTCAGTAACATGGCCGAATCTTGGGATGCGACCAACAAGGCGTGCTGCAGAGCGCAAGACCCGATCCAAGCACACAACCCGAGTCACCGGAAGACCCACGTAGAGGGCGCTGCAGTAGTCCAGACGAGAGACGACAAAAGAGTGGATTAGCGTTAAGGCAGCATTGAAAATTAAAGAGCGGAGCACTACTCTAAGCTGACGCAATTGGTAGTAGCAACTGCGGCATAGCAAGTTGATATGCCGCGTAAAAGTAAGTTCAGTGTGACTCCAAGGTCCCGGACAGAGGAAGAGAAGGTAAACTGAGGGAATTCTTGAGCAAGAACCTCCATGTCAATTTTGGCGAGCTGTTGGCGTGTGTCAAACCAAATAAATTGGGTTAACAGTTTTCAATGGCCATTTTTCATAATTCAAACAAAGGCAAACAGACGTAGGGCCTATACTGGTAGCAGAAAATTCTGTGCAAATACAACTGTATAACTACAATGGCATTGGGCAATGGTTTTAGCAATAGAACTTTAGTTCAATTATAGGTTGATTATGTTTGAGCCATAAATTATTTTGTAGTTCTATAATGCATACGTGTAGTTCGTCAGAAAGTAGCGTTGAATCAGAGTCCACTACCGTTTGCCGCGCCTCGTTGTCCCGAATGCCGCTGACGTAATATGCCTACTTTACGGGTACCGTATCCAGTTTCTTGCAATCATCAGCTGGTTCCATTTCTTGTCATCTGCATGACATAGCCTGAAAGAGAATGACGAGAATGTCTGAGTATGCACTAAACCGTAGGCTCCGATTGGTCTGGTGATAACCACATCATAAATTATACAATCCACATGATTGGTAAGTGATTGTATAACGAATGAAATTACTTTATGTAGATTAAAAGCAGTGTTTAATCTAGCCCCGCTCGTCTGGGGGGGAGGAATTCAGGTTTCTGGGGGGAGGAGACAATTGAGCGTCCGAAGAACGCTCGTGAGGCGCGTAGCGCTGAGACCGGGAAAGGGAGGGGTATGGGGAGGGGGATGTGCCCCTCACCATCAGAAACTTTTTGAATTTCCACATTGCAATGGCAGCATTTTAAGGTGTCATCTTCACAAAATACCTGTACTTTTTCAGAGCCTCATCAGAAACGTTTTGAATTTCCACATTGCAATGGCAGCATTTTAAGGTGTCATATTTTTCAGTAGTTATAAGAGTGGCCTAAGACTTTAATAAAATACGCAATACTTTTTAAAAAATATTTTGGAGTTTCCACACTGTTATGGTACCCTTTGAAGATGTCATTTTAGCAAAATAACTCCATTATTTCAGTTCTCATAAAAAGTGATTTAGGATTTCAATATATTATATATATTAGGCCTACATATTATATATAATTATAATTGCAATAAAAATATCTTTATGTATCGAGTTCAGCAGCTCAGTTCTGCTGTTGCTGGATTATTCTAATGAATAACTGCAGATGCGAATATAAAAGTAGTCTATATAGCCAAAGCTAATTTTTCATCACTATGATCAGCTTATCCCTGTTTCCCAAAATGGTTCTTAATTGCTGACCAAGATACACTTTCCAACATCATATGTAATGGTACACAAATCACCAAGAACTAATTAACTACCGGTACCAAAATTGGGAAGCCACATGCAGTAATGATGTTGCTTTGCTAGGTGTTCAAATAATACGACCAAAACATTTTGAAATTAGACAGTTTAAAATTCGAAGAATAGCACTGGAGAGAAGCAATTCAGTTGTACAAAAATGATATCTGTACAAATATTAACAGTAAGTCATACTCATTTTAGCAGGTATGTGTCACTATGTCTCGGATTTTCCACAACGTCCATTGTCATTAATTTTTTGGTGGTACTTGGCAATCCTTCACCAACACTTTCAGCATGGTCTGGACATATTATATTATTATAATAGTAAATAATTACTATAACCATTCATTCATTCGAGAATTTATATAGCGCTTCTTCAAGGATCTACTCAGAAGCAGAAGCGCTCCCGACTCTAGCACGGCAAAAGGACACTTTTGAGTTTAACAAAAAATGTTTCAGTAATAACCCCAGCAAGTAGACGTAGCTCCTGTGGGAGCCCATTCCAGACAACTGGGCCGATCACAGAAAATGCTCTATGCTGCATCGTTGCAGTTCGTGCAAAAGGGACCAATAGCAATCCATTCTCTGCAGAACGGAGGTGGTCTTGGGTACTAGTGGAGCAACAAAGCTCTTGCAAGCAGTGTGGGGCAATTCCAAGCTGGCATTGCCTAATTAGGGCATCGATTCTAAATTCAATGCGCTGCCGAGTAGGAAGCCAGTGTAATGTCTCCAGCATATACCTGGATGCATGATCAAATTTAGGGATTATTATGTCCAACTAAACGTGCTGCAGAGCGTAAGACTCTGTTCATGCACATTAGGCCTATTCGATTGGATGGGAGGCCAGAGTAGGACGAGCAATAGTCAAGACATATAATAGTAAATAATATTACGGTATATTATATTATAACAGTTCATGTAATGCGATGATGTAAACAGCAACTAAAAACTATTATCATGTAAAACAATGATGAAAACAGTAACTAAAAACCAATATCATTTTGTCAAATTTTTCTGGGGCAAGTGTCAATCCCCCGGGGGAAACTCCTCCCCAGAGACGTCTAGATTAAACACGTGATTGAATGAGCAAGGGCCCTATTGCCGTATGTTTTAAGTTTGTCTATATAGATTGTCTTTTCTTTCTTGCCCAAACTGTCTTCCAGGAAAATTATCTTTCCTTATTTCATTACTTCTGGCTTGGCTTCCTGTTTCTTTGTTATTACTATTCCACCTGTTTTGCTTTGAACTATTACCCCATGCTTCATATTTCAGTTTTTCATGAAACATTACACCAATTCGATTGTTTACATGTATGTCTGCTAGATCTGCAACGTTACTAGCTTCCAAGCATTCTGTACCCTCTTTTGCTAGCACAAACTGTAGGGGACCCGGTGGTAGACAATCTTTCAACTTATCGGCCACCAACAGATCAAACAACTTCTCATATTTTTTGCCCACTCGCCTACTTCTGACTTAATAGTTCAACAGGTTCTTCAGTCTTGCTGTAAACATAGTGTATGTCTCTTCTGCCGTTTTCTTCGCATCTACAAATCGTGATTGATATTCTCTCGCTGTCAATTTAAATTCTTTCAGTAAATGTTCTTTCACTAGCCTAAATCGTAATTGTCTAAATCAGCAAAAGACAATCTGTTTAACACTGTTCTCGCTCTCGGTGTCATAGTGGTAACAGCAATTTGACCCAAAACTGCTTTTCCACCGTAAAACTATTGAACGCATTTTCAACTGTCTCAAAATATAATGGCACCTCCATTATATTATATGGCATCTTAGGTAACACGTGTTTCATTGCATCGCATATCTTCTTAATCTTAGACACCATTGTCTCACTTTCTCGAATCCGATTTTGTTCTGACTCTTCCCGGTTCCTTCTATCGTCTTCATCTCTTTTCTTAAGTCTAGTTTGAGCTTCTTCCCTACGCAGTTCTTCTTGTTCTATCTTCTGCTGCAACAATTCTAACTGCTTTCTGCGTTCCTCCTTTTCAATAGCCATTTCTCGGAGTTGAGCTTCCTTAAGATCGAGTTTCTTTTGCTCTATTTGTACTTGTTCTTCTCTTTCTCTTTCCGCTTTTTCCGAATTTTCTTTCGTTATTCTCAATTCTTCCTGTCGAATCTCTTCCGCTCTCTCTAATTCTGCCAAACGCATAGTTTCCTTGTCTTCATCACGAGCCTTTTGCTCTTCGATCTGTTGTTTTCGTTTTTCTTCATCACTTTTCCTTGCTGTCTCTTATTCTATCATTAATTCCATCCTTCTTCGTTCTGCTTCGTCATGATCTTTTTTCAGTTGTTCTAACTGAAGCTGGAACTGCTGCTTCTGCATCTCTATCTCTTCTTGTCTCATTCTTTCTGCTTCTCTTGCTCTTTCTTTCTCTTCTTGTCTCCGTTCTTTCTCTTCTTGTCTCCTTTGTTCCTCTTTCTCTTTCTCTTCTTGTCTCCGTTCTTTATCTTCTTGTTTACTTTGCTCCTCCTTCATCATCATAAATTGCATCAACGCCTCCCTAGACGCAGGGACGTCACTTCAGTTTTTTTCAGGGGGGGGCAAAAAAAATTTGCGGGTCAAAATTCCACAATCTGCTTAAGTTCTGTATTGGGCCAACATTTGCAAAACTACAGTTAAATGAGATGTTTTATTCTTGCTCTTATTTATTTCTTACTATATTTTATTCAGTGATGGATATATTTTAAATGCCAATACAAGCCTACTTTAAATAGACTAAGTGCTTTGCACTTGTTAATTATATACCATGATATTATTTACCATTATATGATTATAATAGTGCCATTATTCATTATGATATATGATACCATCATATTGAAAGCGTATGATTTAATGTTAATATTTGCACAAACACTTTTGTACAACTAAATTATACTAAAATGACAGGAACGACTTTCCCTCACAGAAATATTTGACAAAATGAAATAATATTAATTACTGGAGGCCTAGTGCATGAGGTTAATGACAATGGCTTTTGTTCCTGTTTACATTATTGTATTACATAGAATTGTATTGCGTGGACTCTTATTATCTACCATGATATTAGTTAATATTATATAATTATAATTATATTATTTTCTATGGTAATATATGGCATTGTCATAAAATAGAGTATAATTGTACCATTGCACTGTGGAAATTCAAACAAATTTCTTGCAGCAAGGGCACATCTCCTCCCAAGGAGAAATCCAGATTAAGCTCTGCTTTAAGTTGTCATTGATAACAATTCACAAAGCAATATTGCATGCTGCATGCACTAGGCCTCCAATAATTATTATTATTGGACTAATGATTATTATTAACTATGGGGATTATTCAAGTGGTGGTCAATGGCTTGTTGGTCCGTCGGTAGTTTAAGCCAAAACCCTGATATCAGATATTTGGATTTGTCTGAAAACGTAATTTGAAAGTATCATGGGTGATTATCTCAACCTGGAAAAGATAATAATCAAAGAAATTATTAATATCCAAGACTTCATGTATAAGAAGTAAATCTGTCCAACCATTGCACTATAAATCCAATCAGTTTCTGTAAATTTCAGTTCAATTTGATGTCACATAATATTAGGCCTACCGTGAGTGCTTTAGCCTTTATGGTATATCTACGATTTCGGGCTGGATTTTCATGTCCTTTGGGCCTTTGGCCCGCTTTTATTCTCTCCAGTTCTCAAGAAACTCCAATCATCAGTTGACCACCAGAGCCCTCTGCCGCCCGCCATTGGTAACACACATACTCATTAACCTCCCCCTCAACTGCTGCAGTCAGCCCCTTGCAATTCGTCTTTCTACTGCCTTTCAGAATTTCGCGCTCATTCTTCCTTTGCGGGCTACTTGCCCTTGTGGTCCCTGGTGCTGGTAGGCTGAGGAAATGCGAAACCGCTCCAGCTCTCGGTCGGACGGAATGGGGTGCATGTGGGCCTAATGCTTGTAAGGCTGAAGGGGATAATCTTGCCTGCCTGGCTGCCTCATGTAACTGGTGGCGGTTTGCACTGTGTGGCTTACATGCAGGACCCACACATCTGGCGACCCTACTGACCTGGGACAAGGTCTTCCCTTTATCTAGCAGGAACAAACTGTATGGCTCTTGAGTATCAGCCAGAGTTAGTTCCCTTAGCAGACAATACTCAAAGGCCGATATATATGGCCTTATATGCTGTGCTAGTGTGCAGATCGAAGCTGCCCTCACAAACAAAATTACACAGACCCTGAAGACACATGCATTTTGGTATTTTGAACAACGTGTGGCGTTGCAAAATATGTCACATGTAAGAACAATCGGTGTCCCCCCCTTCCTAAATGACGTCCCTGCCTAGACGCCAGTGCCTGGGGTTTTCGGTTGGCTTCTCCTCAACGCCACCCATCGCACCTTTCTCTTCAGCTTCCGTTTTAAACCAAACCTCTGCTAAAGCTCCCATCAAATTTTCCCTAGACATCTCTTCGACTTCTTCGACGTCTAGACCGGCTTCAATTAATAGTTTTATTATTCGATCAGAAGACATCTTTTTATAATTGCTTGTTTTTGTTCTGTAAGTTTCTCCATCTTCTTTACTTCAGTGATTTACGTGAAGAAATCGAGGGAGTGGCTATGCTTTTTGTGATTGGTTGACTTCAATTCTTATTGCTCATTGAATAAACAAGCAAGTTTTGTATACCTCTCTCTGGCGTTGCGTTGTCGTATTGTCGTTCGTATGCCCGTTATATCTTCTCACCAGATGTTCGGATGCTCGGAATGTTTCTCCGGTCGATCAGATGCTCAGTTTCTTTCTCCCGTGTGGTCGGCTCCTCGGATTTCAACGATAACACCAATTTTTAAGCAGGGAAATAAGCAGGATTTAGGTAATTATCGGCCAATATCTATACTACCTTATTTTTCAAAATTATTAGGGAAAGTAGTTTACCAGCGTTTAAATGATTATGTGACTAAAAAGAATATTATTCACCCATCGCAGCATGGTTTTAGACCAGGTCATTCGACTGTGCTCCCATTAATTAATATTCAAGGTAAAATATCACAATCTATTGATCGAAATGAGTTTTCTATTGGAATTTTTCTTGACTTATCTAAGGCATTTGATACTGTGGACCATTATAATACTTATTAATAAACTCCAAAACTATGGTATACAAGGTTTACCTCTCCTTTGGTTTAAAGACTACTTAAATAATCGATTCCAGCAAGTTAAATGCAACGGTTCCTACTCTACTTTTCAACTTATTAAATATGGAGTACCACAAGGGTGACAGGACAATTACCCCCTGGACAATTACCCCCCGGACAATTACCCCCGGACAATTACCCCCGGGGACAATTACCCCCCGGACAATTACCCCCGGACAACTACCCCCTGTGCCAATTACCCCCCGGACAACTACCCCCCGTGCCAATTACCCCCCGGACAATTACCCCCTGTAACAATTACCCCCCCCGGACAATTACCCCCGCGCCAATAAAGAAGTCTATGTCATGTTCATCTATTTTCGCACTCAACGAAGCGACACCATTTGCTAAATTCTTCTGTTTCACATAAATAAAACCTTGGAAACTAAGTTTATCTTTCCCTCTCTCGGATTTATAAAATTCCATCATGACTAGATATGGATAAATTAAGCAGACTGTGAGTATTGCATTGAATGGTCAGCTAAATTTTATGCAAGAGCGTACAGGTAACGTATGCCTAAGAGCGAGATAAACAGATACATAGAGAAAGTCAGAGAGTGGAACAGAGAGGCATGGAGTGCTAGAAGGAGGTGTGTACGCAGATAGATGAGAAATAATGGTAGTATAGCAAGGAGTGTGTATAAGTGTGTGCAATAAGTATTGTAGAGTGAGCCAATGAAGAAAGATGTCTACACAGTAAAGTTACTTTAGGATAGGCTTTGGCAGCGCTGAAGGTCTGAAAAATACGTGAGAACATGACCATGAGAATGTTCGTTCCCTATACGAAGATACGCGTGGGAGAACAAGTTCACACTGTGCCACGGGGGTAGTTGTTCGGGGGATTGGTACGGGGGTAATTGTCCGGGGGTAATTGGTACGGGGGGTAGTTGTCCGGGGGTAATTGGCACGGGGGTAGTTGTCCGGGGGGCAATTGGTACGGGGTAGTTGTCCGGGGGGTAATTGTCCTAGGGGGTAATTGTCCAGGGGGTAATTGTCCGGGGGGTAATTGTCCAGGGGGTTATTGCCCTAGAACCACCACAGGGTTCTATCTTTGGACCACCCTTACTATTTCTTTTATATATAAATGATCTAACCAACTCATCCTCATTATTAGAATTCGTACTTTTTGCCGATGACTCTAGCGTCTTCATTTCAAATAGCAATTATGATGACTTACTTAGGATATTGAATAAACAACTAAAAAATATATCTCAGTGGTTTAAAGCAATATAATAACTTATCCCTGAATCTTACCAAAACCAATTATATTTTACTCTCCTCCCATAGAAAGATTATTCCGTATGTACTAAGTAAAGTGATAATTGATGGTAAGGAGATTCCTAAGGTAACTTCAGTTAAATTTCTGGGTGTCTTATGTGGATCAGCATCTTACATGGAACACTCATATTGATCAATTATCTGATAAATTAGCTAAAAATATTGGAATCATAGATGTAAAAAAACGATGGAAACGGAATAAAAAACGGTAAAAAACGTCGTTTTTTTCGAAAAAATAAAAAACGACAAAAAAACGATAAAAAACGGAAACGGTAAATAATTTGACTTTGCTACATCTAAAACCGCATTTTAACCTTGAAAACATTCATTAGGAACCTACTACACGAAGGCTATCTCTTAAATTATGATGTTAAACGATGAAATAATGACTTTAGTTAGCTGAATTCTTGAGCGTTGGCGGAAAACATAAGGAATATCAGAGAAAAATTAAAATTAAGGAAAATAATAACCGAAAGTAAGTGAATAAATAAAGATAAAGAACAAATAAAAAACGATAAAAAACGATGGGGAAAATAAAAAACGAAAAAAACGACGTTTTTTGGGAGAGAATAAAAAACGGAAAAAAACGTTTTTTACATCTATGATTGGAATCATTAAGAGAATATCTTACCTGCTCTCACCTAATACTCTATTGACCTTATATTACTCTATGGTACAGCCATATTTGTCTTACTGTAACATGGTCTGGGCGTCCAACTACAACTCAAGACTTTATACGTTAACAATTCTCCAGAAAAAAATTGTTCGTATTATAACTGGTTCTCCTTTTGTTGCCCGTACTAACCATCTATTTGTTGATTTGGGGATTCTAACACTTAATCAGATCACAGTATACCAATCATGTGAATTTATTTTCAAATCGCTTCACAATTTTCTGCCTGATGAATTCACTAATCTGTTTAAGTCAAACTCAGACTTTCATTCATATGAAACAAGAAGTTCGCTATCTTTAAGATATGAATTTGCTAGGACAAACTCCCGTAAATTTTCTATAAGGTGTTTAGGGGTCCTTTGTTCTGGAATAGTTTGCCACAAAGCCTTAAAGCTTCTCCTAATATTAACCTATTTAAAATAAACCTACGAAAATGGCTAATAGATGCCCATGTTCAAATGTTCTCCCTCTGTATAGTGTGTTGGATTGATGTGCCTGTCTCCTTGCTGTGATGTTGTGATAATACTGATATAATAAACTGATATAATAAACTGATATTAAAATTATTTTTCAACTTTATTCAAATGTGCTCCCTCTGTATAGTGTGTTGGATTGATGTGCCTGTCTCCTTGCTGTGATGTTGTGATAACTGTCATTAACTCTACTCATCTACTGTTGCTTTGGTTTTTCATCAAATTGTGGTGCGTATATATCAAAATTATTTAAAAGTTTGTTTGGGGGCCCTTTTAGCGGGATTTCCTTCCTTCTGGGTCTCCATTTGTGTCCACTATGACTATTGCACGAGTTTTTTTTATAACCTCGCATTCCAGGTCTAGAGATAATTGTCCACACTGGTATCACTTAACCCTAGAACCACTAGGTTTAAGCAATCCTTACCCAGCCTAATCCATTGGAGATTATCCCAGTCTTGGCTACATGTTTGAATAATTTATGTTACCTAATTAAGTTATTGGTTTGACAACTTGGTGATACTGGAGATGCTTTGTGTTATTTTTGTACCTGACTTGGTGTGCTTATTGTTGTTGCAAACGGACCAATAAATTTATTTGATTTGATTTATTTGATTTGATTTTATTGATTCGAAATCCACTGTCCGTAACTTAGCTTCGATATCCACCGTCCGTAACTTGGCTTCGAAATCCCTCCGTAATGGACTAGAAATCCCACCGCTGTGTCACAAAAATGTGACCTTATGTCCCTCACGCCTTTCCAGTCTCTTCAAAAGTTCAGCAGCGCAGCTAGGGCTGCCAACTTTTGATTTTGCCATTCCGGGACGCCTTCAGCCAATCGATGTGCCATTACAAATTTACACAATCCACAGAAGCGCATAATGTAAAAAAAGTCGTCAGCTCAGTAGCCTATAGAATCTACATCTAGGCCTACACTCTACTAAAGTTCCTTAATAATTTCAGACAAATAATGAAAAGACATAATTTTATAGCGTAAATTTAAGACAAGAATCAACCTCAAGAAGAAACATTTCAAACTCCAGTCATCTATAGGCTCATCAGAGTAATCATGATGAGCCCAAAATTGAGGGAAGTTCGTAGGTATCGTAGGCTCATAGGTCTGCAACTGGAGAGCAGAATTTATTCTAAACTAAGGCCTATACTTAGCCTAATAATTATAGGGCCTACTTATGTGAGTTAAGCAGTTCCAGAACACTGTAGGGCACAAAGTCGCAGAAATCAGCACGTCATGCTAACAGTTGTGCTTTAGTAAGGTCGGTGAACTCTCGGTGCTCAGGTAGACCTATAAAATTGCGATTATTAGATAACAGATCGTTCTTAATGCTGAACGCTCTCTCGCAAAAAAGCACTAAAACTGGACACAATATGCTAAACCGAACACCGAGTGTCAGTGATTTGTAAAGTGTTGAAGACTTTAACTCCCGATGTTCAGCCAACAATGTAGGCTAATGTATAGGTCTGATAGAAAGCAGGACGTAAAAATCATCGTACAAATGGCTGAGTTTAGTAAGCAAAAGTTAATATAGGAACAATAATTGTGCTAAGTGGATCTGGACCAAATTCCGGGACAATTTGAGATCAATCCGGGACACGGGACGCACAAGGTCGATTCCGGGACTGTCCCGGCGAATCCGGGACGGTTGGCAGCCCTAAGCGCAGCCTAGGCCTAACCTAATAACTGTACTGCGGTACAGCTGATGGCTAGTTTATAAGTGTCTATAGTTCTTTAACTTGTTTACTTAAAACAACGATCAGTTTCTTGTATTCTGTTCTTCGATCTCCAACAGTATCAATCAACACTAAATGCACCAACAACGACTACTTTGCGTGTAACAAACAATTCAATATCACGACAGAAACGCCATCTTATTAACTCTTCACTCTAACTACACCTTATACACTTGACTGGCACTCCTACCCACGCCTATCTCATACTTAGTGTACATCCCTCCTTCAGCCGCTCTGTCCTCTCTCTGTCTCTGTCTCTCTTGCTCTCAGGCGCACGGTTGCACAGTAGCACACTTTCCAGCCACTCAGCCACCTGGCCTACCTGTACGCTCAACAATAATTATTAGCTGACCATTGAAGGTTATACAAAATTAGCTTACAGGGCTGATATTAGGATACTATTAGCTCAATATATTGATGGTTTTAAGGCTACGGTTAATAGGTCAATTAATTGGCCATATTAATTGGCCGAAAAACCAGCCGTAAAATTTCTCCAGTCGGCTGCCAGGAAGAAAAACTGCGGCTCAGAGACTTATGATTAGCATAGGTGTAGTGTTTAGGCTCTGGTCGCCCGGATTAGGGACAGACTAATGATCTTTGAAGAGCGACACAGCATCTAGTCACCTACAATTATTTACTCACACTTTGGTGTGACCGTGCGCGCGTAATAAATTTATAAAATAATAATAATAATACATTATTTACTACATTATTTACTACAATTATTTTGCAACCCACTTTAGGCGAATTAGTCGTCTTTAGCCTGTGAATTTCGTCTACAAGTAGAACCTCTACACCGTGTCTAAAAAAAACTGTGCAGAATTGTTTTTGTCAGAACATCGTCAAATTTCCACCAATCTTAATAACTTTCGGTAGGTAGACGGCAAAGTGGCTGAAATTTTATACTATATATAAATCTTCCACCTCACCTGATTCATATCACTGCACTACCTTGTTAAACACAGATGTACCAATTTTTCATATAACGGCTTCTCGAAGCTTGGCTGCACTGAAATCCATTGCATCGAGCCGGATGTCAAAGTGAATGGGGCATAGGCCTACTATCGCGACAACCTTTTTGCCCAGAAGATACCGTCAGACATACGCCGGATATCCCAGGGCGAGTTTATTGTCTTTCAACAGGATGGCGCCCTGGTGCATCAAGCGTGCGACACTGTCTCTTTCCTGGAGCGAGAGATGCCCGACTTCATCCCTCCAACACTGTGGTCACTGAATTCACTGGATCTTCGCTCAGTCTATTGCATATTATGGAGTGTGCTGCAGGAGGTTTACCGGTCCAGAATAGCCAACGTTTACGAACTCAAAACGTTCATGCTTGACGAGTGGACGCGCTTTGACCAGTCGATCGTTGATGCTGCTATAGGCCAGTTGCCTCGCCGTCTAAGAGCTTGTGTCCGTGTATTCCTGGCACATTTCGAGCACCAATTCTAGCACTTTAGGCAGATCTGTCAGAGCTATTAAAGCACTCTGCTAAGTAAGCTATATTTGACCTTATTGGATGCTAATTCAGTCGTCAGATAGTTTGTTGCTAGTCATAAAATTTGAGCGTTATATCAAAAATTGGCACATCTGTGTTTAACAAGGTAGTGCGGTAATATGAGCCAGGTGAGGTGGAAAATTTATATATAACATGAAATATCAGCCACTTTGCCGTCTACCTACCAAAAGTTATTAAGATTGGTGGAAATTTGACGAAGTTCTGACAAAAACAATTTTGCACAGGTTTTTTTGAGACACGGTGTATAAGTGAAAGATCGCAGTTGTTCAGGTCATGTGTCGGTGGGACAGATGACTTTGCAGCGTTGATGCCATTTTTCGCTTGGTCGGATGCGGTCCTAGAAGACAAAGCTAATGCAAAGACCTACAGGTAATTTAAGAAACAATAATAATTATTACTATTACACTTTGTAACTCAGTCGCTTGACCAGATTAATTTGAATGTTTCTGTCGTGAAATTATGGTTCGCCTCTGACTCTGTCTTTCCTTGCAGCAGCGGTGGCTTCTTTTGTGCCTAGCTTCCATGATCCATCGCAGCGGCATCCTATGTGTCACTCGTTTGGCCGTTACATTAATTAAGTAATTAATTCATTCATTCATTCATCCGTCCGTCCGTCCATCCATCCATCCATCCATCCATCCATCCATCCATCCATTCAACCATCCATGTATCCATCCATCCATCCATTTATTTATTTAACCCATTAATGCCCAACTTTTTTGTTTTTGCAAAATATTTTAATTTGGGGTTATATGCAATGACTTTAGACCATATCTGCATTTGTTTTGTTGAAATTTCATTTCCTCAATGTTTGGGGGAATTTTTAAGTTCGATCCCATATATGGGATTGTAGGCACGAGAGACTCCATCTAAATGCATGTGTGCAAATCATCATAGATATGATTGTATTCCGTACTGCTGTAGACGTTCCCAATGGACCCAGGACATTACCCCCAGTCCATTACCTATGCAACTACCCCGCCCAGTACCTCCCAACCATAACCCAGGTAGGATATTAACCCCGTCTATTTATATGTGGTCCAATGTATGTATGAATGATTGTACGTAAATATTTATGCATGAATGCATTATAAACATTCATACACATATACATAAATATATACATATATATGCTAGGCCTTGCGCCTGCCTATCTTTGTGAGCTTTGTAGCCCTACTCTTAGTTCTCATCCCCTCCGCTCCCTTCGTTCGTCTGAACAAAGTTTACTCTCAGTACCTTTTGCTCGAACTTCCACTATGCAGAACCGTGCTTTCTCGGTGGTGGGTCCCTCGACTTGGAATGGTCTTCCTCTGACCCTCCGCTCTCTTTGTAAAAATCCTTCTCAGGCTTTCCTCTCTCATCTTAAGACAGCTTTATTTGGCCGCGCTGAGGTTGGGAGCGCCTCTGAGTAGCCCCCTTGAAGAGGCGCTATATAAATGCATATAATGAATATGAATACATACATACGTACTTGCAGTATGTATGCATATATGTGTGTATGAAAATATGCATAGACATTCATACATACATACATACATGCATACATATCTATATAAATACATACATACGTACATGCATACATACATACATGCATGCATACATACATACGTACATACTGTATATACGTATGTATGTATGTGTGTATGAATGTATGTATAACACACATACATACATACATACTTATTTACATACATACATACATACATACATACATACATACATACATACATACATACATACATACATACATACATACATACATACATACATACATACATACATACATACATACATACATACATACATACATACATACATACATACATACATACATACATACATACATACATACATACATACATACATACATACATACATACATACATACATACATACATACATACATACATACATACATACATACATTGTTACGGTTTGGGCCCCAAATCGCTTCCATCACATTCGGTAGGGGGAGAGGTGCTACGCTTGAGAGCAGATGGAGAAGGATGGAGGCCCTCCGCTCCGTGTGGTAAACTGGAAGAACTGGTTTAACCGGAGGTATTAGTGGGAGGAGGTGTGTTAGAGAAACGAAGAGTGTAGGCATTCTTCGTGTGTTGGTGGATCGATTGACATGTACGTTACATACTTGAACTTTTCTGAGAACAATGTTGTGAAGAATATACGATTGAACTGCGGAGAACTGGTGTTTTCGTCGTTGAAGAATAATATAGCAACTTATCCCTAGACAACTTGCTACAACATACATACATACATACATACTAGGGTGCCAATGAAAAACAAAGTTTGAGTTTTTTTAGGTCTCACCCCTTAGTTTTGTTCATTTAGCCATAAAACTGAAACATATAAAGTTTTGTACCAATCAGATAACATTTACTGGTTGCACCGTCCTGTGAAGTTTTGAAAATCTGCAATATGGAATCTCGTAAGCCGCTATGTATAGCAGAATGCTCTGCATTGTGCAGAATACAAATGCAGTGTTCCACATTGGTTCAGTGTTTAAAAAATGTTATTGGTTGTCCAGTCTTTGACTGAGCAAACGTTTTTGGGTGCTTGAAAGTGCTGGTAATGGCTTTCAACCACCTAAAGCAGATATTGCTTTTGCTCCTCCTGGTTTGTGATGGCAGACTTGAACATCTGTTTCAATGCGACGCCCCATTCAGTTGTGTCGTTTTGTACCACCTTCAGCTCTTATGCCCTGCACTCTGCTGTGATTATATGTTTTAATGGGGTTCCAAAAGCTTGGATCCTGCAAAAGGAAATCTTGTTGGATACCCATGGAAGTAAAAAATTTCTTTGTGTTTCGTGACACAAAACGAGACAGCTGTTTTTCATAGATGTTGTCACTCGAACTGGAGAATCTTCTTCACCAAACTTATTCATGGCTGCAACCATGCATGTCAACTTTTTCCATAACCGTAAGTTCAGAATAAAAAAAGGCAAGACCGAGAAGTGACCCACTCAAGTGCCGCACATGTCACATGAAAGTTTTTATGGATACACCTGTAACGAGTTTGCTTGCACTGCGGTAGACTACAAGATCTTACAATATGTGTAAGACGTATCGTGGAACAAAAGTTGCTGCTGTGCGTGTGTGCCATGCTTTGAGATAATTGTAGTCTAACCACAAATATGTAAAACTGTTAAGCCCCGGCAGTTCAGAAGCTGGCAAACGAAACTGTGGGTGAAACAAGTAAATTTTTATATTGCTTACAAAATTTCCCGTCCATTATGCCCTGTGGCAGGCTCAAGGTGTGATGATAAGGATTGCTGGCAAAAGGTTCATTTCCTACAAACAACAGCGACGACAACCGCATCAACTCCTTGTACCGTAGTCATCTTTTGGATGATACTGTTGCATGCAGCTACTCACGAAGAAATCACCTGAAGTTGTCTTTCAGCGGTTTAAGCTCATAGGATGAAAGTAATGTCAATGTGAATCCATGCAGTAGAAAAGATTACAAAGAGACTGTCATGTGGGCCACTAGAACATCCCATAAGCGTATCAAATACTTTTTCGACATTTGGCTCGTGTAAATGATGCCTGCCTGCATGCCACGTTAATGAGCTGCTTGTGAAGTTTTTGTTACAGTATGTGATACAAACTCCCGCTTTGTTGTCTGGGATACTAGTACTTGTGTCAAAACACATCAGCTGGGCACATTCACTGAGTTTCCATTTGTCAACCATTTAAAATACTGCTGCAGCCTGTGCCTCACCAGAACCATGCACTGCATAACTTTGGGACCCGAGAATCTTCAACTCACTATCTCCAGATGCTATGACTGCCAGACGATCATGGGTGTCTTTACCTGTGAGAGCAGGCAATATCTTACCATCCCAATGTATCGTCAGAGGACCAGGAATACTGTTGAAGGAAAATGCTTGCTTTTTTAAAGCAGTTGATGCGCGATGCTACATTTGTGCCAATCGTACGGATTTCTTTTAAGAATTAATTCCGATGGACTGTGACCTAGAGATGAGGCTGCAGTTGCCAGGAAAATATATGTTGCATTAAATTTTCTGTCCAATACCTATGTTCTATCCTGCAGTGCTGATACTGCATCATGATTAATTATGTACTTTTGGCTTTGCTGTCTTCCTTTCCTTTACCGCAGGAATTTTCACATCACTGCCTTCATCTTCAGCTGTATTGCTTCCATCACAATCTGTATTGCTATCTGGATTTTCAATTAAACTGTCATCTAGTTATAGGCCTACCTTACTCCCTTGTTATCGTTTCCTTCTGTTTATTGTAACCTGTTTTTTTCGTACAATGACGGTCTTCAACCCGCGCAAGTTTCAAGTCAATGCATGGGTTCCGGATTTTAACATTAATTTTTCCTTCCCCCTCTGTGCTAGTGATGTTATAGAATAGAGATTTAATATAAAACAGATAATATGTAGATATGATAGAGAACTGATATAAAGCACTGCAGATATAACCAGAACTGTTAGTAATCCACAGAGTTAACTTCTCAATACTGAGACAGACCATTATGTCAGGAATTAACTAGCATCACGGCACATATTACTAAAGGCCTATACAACTTCAGGAGCATGGTGCATCCTCTAAATGTTCATATATTTTATTAATTTTTTCTCTGAGTAACTTCCATATATAAAGGAACATTTTCAGAGGATGAGACCTAAGAAATTCAAAACTTTATTTTTTCCTGTATATTTCATTGGCACCCTAATACATACATACATACATACATACATACATACATACATACATACATACATACATACATACATACATACATACACACACACACACACACACACACACACACACATACATACATACATACATACATACATACATAATTGTATGTATGTGACTGCATGTATGTATGTATGTATGTATGTATAGTATGTAACTATGTATGTATGTATGTATAAACATAAATACATAAATGCATTCTTACTTACTTACATATACATACGTACGTACATACATACGTACGTGCGTACGTACGTACGTACACACCACGTGCCTGCGTGCATGCATGCATACATACATACATAGAAACATACGTACGTACGCACGTGCGTACATTCATGCATACATACGTACGTACTTACGTACGTACGTACATGCATGCATACATACAAACATACATACATACATGGATGCGTGCATGCATGCATACATACAATGTATGTATATATGTATGTATGTATGTATGTATGTATGTATGTTTGTATGTATGTATGTATGTATGTCATACATACATACATACATGCATGCATACATACATACATTCATACATACATTGGACCTCATGTAAACAACAAACGGGGGTGGGGTAATGGAGGGTTATGTCCTACCGGGGTTATGGTCGGGGTAGGGAGTGATTGACCGGGGTAATGGCATGGTATAATGGGCCTGGGGTAATGTCTTAGGCCAATTGGGAACTTCTACAGCATAATGGAATGCATATCTATTATCTATGATAGTAATATAGTAATAGTAATTGAACATTTATATAGCGCCTCTCACAGATTCAGTGGCGCTCCCGACCCAAGCTAGTGCTCACCGCTAACAAATAGTATAGTTTTCAGACGTTTACGGAACAGGGGAAGAGAAAGGCCAAGAAGCTCAGAACGTAGCTTGTGAGGAAGGCGGTTCCAACAAGTAGGACCAAGATATGCGAAGCTTCTGGACTGGGCCGTAGCTCAACGCATGCGCGGGACAACTAGAAGGCCATTGGCAGCAGAGCGAAGGGCAGAGCGGCCAGGAAGATGATTTGCACACATGCATTTAGATGGGGTCTCTCGTGCCTATACAATCCCATATATGGGATCGGGCTGCTGCCCCCTAGATTTCGAAAATAAAATCATAACCCGCAATTCTGGCAAATACCTATATGCTAATGTAACGCCCGCCCCTATCGGCATCCCCGGAGTCGCCACTTCCGGATCCTCGCTCGATATGGCCGCGTGCTGCTGTGGACGAGCTCTAGAGATAGAGGGAGGACAGGATGAGGTGACTTCTGGGTTCGATTCCCAACCCAGGAAAGGCGGCCAGTCTTTTCGACTACCGTACTCCCTATATGAAATTGGCGGCCTACCAGCCAATCTATCACTTCTCCGCAATATACCAGGTTGCGTGAAATCTTTAGGCCTAGCACCCAAAGTTTCCTCCAGGCCGATGGTCGAGTGGTATGGCGCGTCCGCAGTGGTAATAGCGGTGAGGTAACCAGGGTTCAAATCCACAGCAGGCTTGGGTACCGGCGATGCCTCTAGCCTTTCCAATCGTGATACAACTTCCGTCAGCGCTTCCCTGACGTTATCTCTTACAGCCGAGATCTCCTCTCTTACATTCGATTGCACTGAGGAAATAGCATCGCCTACATTGGATTGCACGGCCAGGACATTAAACTCCACCGTAGCAATCGCCTCTTGCGTCTCTCTGGCATTCAGTTGCAAAGACGACTGTATAGAAGTCATAGCATCATGAGTTGACTTAGCATGCGCTTGCATAGCCTCTTGTGAAGACTTAGCGTTAGTCTGTATTGCTTCATGAGTGGACCTAGCATTAGTTTGTATTGCTTCATGAGTGGACCTAGCATTAGTTTGTATTGCCTCGAGCAATATCTCCATAGAAGAAGGGGGCCTAGAAGGCTGAGCGGGAGTGACTGGCCTAGACTCCTCCATAGCGCTATAGAAATGACTCCTATCTTTATAGCTCACGGTCAATATCGCTAGCAGTGAACGAAGTAGTTATTCTTATTAACAAATCAAGCATTCAATCCACATCCGTCACATTCAAAGCCATCAATAATCAAAGTCAGAAGTTTAATTAATATTTCTTATTATTCCCAATCAATTGAATCTTCAATTGACATCAATTATGTTCAAAGCAATCAAACATAAAAGTCAGTAAGTTCAATTATCAGTTCCTATCCTTTGTAAAGACATTCAATGAAAATCAAATGCAACAATTCAATGCAAACACCTATCAACCGGAGTATGCCTAAATTAAATCCCGATTGACTCTCAAGTCCCACAGCCAATTTCAGTTCAGCCCAAAATGTCTTAATAACCGATCGTATTAATTCCCCAATAAAGCGTACCTTATGTCCGAAGACAAGGGACAAAGCCGATCGTGTGCGAAGAACAGCGACGAAGACGATATCCAAGAGATGCGACGACACACACAGAAAGGCGTCGAGTTTGAAACGCCCGAAAAGATCAGCTAAATCCGATGCTGATTTCTCGCAATGAACAACAATTTCGGCTATTTATCCAAGCCGTTTGAGAAAGACGCCCTTAGGCAACCATACGAACAACCGCTTCGCAACACAATTTCGAAGAACGAGAGCAGAGCGCTGACGATTCGAAGCCCACGATAAATCACTCCGTGTGACAGGGCGAAGAGAGGCCTTGAATTAGTAATCCAGGAATATATCCGAAGCGAGAGCGAAGACAAAACTTGCAGCGACGCTGATGTATTTCTCGCAACAAACAAACTCTTTTATTTAATCGACTCCATGTCGAGAGAGAATGAATCGCCGACAGAATCCGTGTATGCGCAACTAGTGCAAGCAGGCGCTTATCCTGGCCATACTTCACCAACTTGATCGAGCCTAAAACTACCAACCGCCGCAATACATCCGACCGCCCTGAGATCCTGTGCGCAACTGAGCCTCTCAGCGTTGCGCTGCTCTTTTATTACTGCCTGACAAGGAGAGCGTCCCTCTACTACGCATGCGCAGCTGAAGAGCCGAGCGCGCCGAACCAGCAGCTGTGCAGCTGTCTCAAGGCGGCAAGAATCAGCTGCCACGTGCGTCCTCTCCTGTGTATCTCCGCGTCTGTCTGTAGCTCACTATCTTTCTCCTTCTATCTCTCCTTCTGAAAGGCGCCATCTGCCGCTGATCACGTAGGCATCAAATGCACCAGTTCAACCTTGAGAAAACACACGTACACAGACCCACACGCCAACGGTGTTTCCTTCTCAATCCGTGTCCCTGCCTGTGCTTGTCTGGCTGGCTGTATTCCTCGCTCACTCTGATCATCAGACCACCTCAGAGAGCGTGCGAAAGTTTAATTACCCTCATCGACTGCAAGCGGCACGGCCTTTGAAGACAGCGACCGACGATCGCTGAGAGCGTGTGAACATATACCAATTAATGGAACAGCAACGACTGCTGCCTACGTCAGCGGTCGCTGTGACCCGTGTCAAGCGCAAATCAACATTAAAATATAGGTCACACAAGGCAGCTCAAAAATACAGAAATAAAACAAATATATCAGATCCCTGAAACCCCATAATCGATCAAAAATTTAATAAAATAATATTAGCGACCCGTAGCGTAGTTATACGTCGCTACACTATTCTCGGCCCTCCCTGATTTCAGGATCCTTTTAATTGGAAAAATGGATCCTGAAATGCTAGTAAGGCCATACTCCAATTTTTACATCAAGGATTCAAATGCAAGAGTTAAAAATATATGCAATGAACAGTCATCAACGTAAGCATCAGAAAGTTCACATTTTAGCGTTAAATGTCAGTTCCAGCGAAAGAAACATTTATTATTATTATAATTATATAGCTCCATCGCTAATAGTTCAGTAAAGCTCAAAAGCAATTCTATATATAGGTCTCCTTGAGTTTAGTTAAGCACAAAGTCCTCCACGGCAAGCATTGACTTAAGAACCCACGGGACAGCCACAAAAACCACTAGACTTCCGTTACCTTTACAACAGGTCATCTGATTAATAGGCCACCCATAGCCTTTACCATCGAGACTTCTTTAGGCATTTCACTGTAGGCAAACGTCTACATTTAAAGACTCATCTAAGCAGTTAAACCTAAGTCTCTAATCCCATTAACAACGGTACTATCATAGCAAATTACCTGAGACTACACACACAGCTTAAGTCTCCAAAGGCCAATGCTCATTGTAACTATCCGTAGGCTCCCCATCAAAGCTTACCGTAAGAGACCAAGCCCAACTTCAGCTTAATAAGCCGCTCCCTTCCCAACATCTTTCAGTAGGCCTACTTAATTATTAAAAATGCAACCGATTATGCACAGAATTAAAATAGGCCATTTAAACATAGGCTAACGTAACATATTATTGCAATTAACGTTACAAAACAGTCACATTGTATAATCGTAAAAATCCTAGGCCTAAAAGGATTATCATGATTTTAATATGAGATCTTAGTCTAAAGCGCAAATCAACGTTAGGCCACTTTAGTCTACTATAAATCCTTATGCATCATTGCCTAGCATTAAGGCCTATTATCTTTCCTTCATTCTATCAGTGATGCAGCGGAGACTAACGGGACCACCCACGCGCCTGGGAAACAACGATTGCTAATTAATCGCCGCTCTTTGATGCGTCGACTCCTGTGTCTCTATTCCCCCCCGCAGTGCATCTACAGCGTGCGTCTGGCTGTGAGAATTAGGCAATTGAACATCATCTCTATACATGTGGGCCCATGTGCATCGTACGACAGAGGTCGCGTTGTCTCTGCACAAAGTGAAAATAATCCTAATTAAGCTCTTCTAAAAATTAGGATAAAATCTATGCATTAAAACTGTATATTACAGTCCTATGCAACAAATCAAATATAAGGTTATATTTCCGCTGATTTCCTTACGTTCAAGCAATCAATAATCTGGCCATCCAAAGTGACATTATATGCACTGATAAATCAGGGCCAAGGACGAGCGCGATCGCCTTTATTGTGTCGCCGTCGTTCTCCCCCTCTCTCTACAATTGCAGCTGTAGAAGTCGTGGGAACGACCGGCAGTTATACTAACCCGGCCCAAAATTAGTCCATGCACAGCAAATTAGGCCTCAAAACTAGGTCAATCAACAAAACTTAGCAAAACCTTTTTAAGCTAGAATTATCGATAAACCTTACATGGCACGTTTTGCCTATAGCTCAATTAGGAAATTGAACGGCCAGCCTTTTTCATTATACACAAAAAGGATCCTAATTATTATTATTATTTCTAGCCCTAATTAATATTATTAGGCCTCGCAGTTTAACCATATAATTCCATTGCAGGCGGAATCAGGCAAAACCGCAAAACTAGGCCTAATGCAAAAATTACACAGCATAACTAAATTATCGCCTATTCCTCAGCGTTAGGCTATTAAAACAAGTAGGCCTATCATCCTAATTGATATAAAATGCCGAAATTTGTCTTCAAATCCTCAGAATTATATGGGCTCATCACGGCAAACTATATATATATAGGCCTAATCCCGACAGATTGCAGTTAAGCGCAATATGGGCCTTAAAGCATTCATTCAGCGCCTCTTTAAATCATCAGTTATGCATCCATACAATTATATATATATGCGATGACAATAGTTACGCATATAAAAACTCTATACACAGAAATTAGGAGCATTAAACTTTAACTGTGCAAATCTCTTAAAATTATTTTTCATAAATCAGATTATAGATAAAGCGGAATATAGGCCTAATGCAAATTTCCCCTCCGAGCATTAACTCAGAAACATATAGGCCTACTATTTCACCGCAGGTCATAATATCACATAATCACATCATCATGGCTAATTCCACTACAAGTCTAAGTTCAAGGTCACATAATCGTCATCAAGGCCTTAACTAAAATAGGCAACCTTATATATACATCAACAGGTAAAACCAATATTTATATAGCGCAATGCAGGCATTGACAGTCCAAATTCTGTCTATAGCAAGGCAATAATAAAATCGTCCATCGCTTCATTGCAAATGCAATACAATACTAATATATATCACCATTGCGAACATTAATCAGACAGTCGGCAATGCAATACAAATATTAATACTATGCACAACATACGATGCAAGAATACAGTTATTTACACAGTAACACACACATGTAAAGACTTTCACATGTAAATCAAAAATGTATTCATCACAATCAAAATAAAACATGGTTACAGATGCTTCTGCATTCAAAACGGCCGCGATTATGCGGTCATTAGGAACAGTACCTGGCCGGCCTCGTAATGGTACGGCGGGGTCTTGACAGTTCCACAGGGGCGTCGTTAGTATCCTCAGTCCCCGGAAACTCGATTGGTTCCTGCGGTTGTAGGTCGGGTTCGGTCCAACCTGACGGAGGTTCACCCAGGTACGGCTTTAATTTGTCGACGTACACCAGCAGCGCTTGTGATCTGGCGGACTTCTGGATCCGGAACAAGACCGGACTCACTTGCTCCATGATACGGTAAGGACCACAGAACCACTTAGCCCATTTATCCTTGATCCGAGTGTACTTCCGGGGATAGTAATAGTACACCCACTGTCCTTTCGTGAACGACGGCTTTTTGACTCGTAGATCATACCGGAAAGCACGGCGGACGGCCTGTTTTTGCATGCATTCCCGAGCCAACTGGAACACGTCTCGCATTTCCTCCGTTCTTTTCTGGATGTAATCGTTCACCGACAGCTGGGCATTGTTCTGGTTACAATCCCCAAGTACCAGATCGATTGGGAGGCACGTCTCTCTTCCAAGGAAAAGTTTGTTCGGCGTGAACCCCGTGCTTTCGTGTTGACTGGCCCGGTACGCTCCCATAATCCAGGGCAGGTGAATGTCCCAGTCTTTCTGATTCTGTGCGACGACTTTGCCGAGCATGGAATTTAGGGTTCGATGTAGACGTTCCACCGTTCCATTCGTGCTCGGTTTATAAGGTGACGTCCTGATTTTGTCAATTTGCATCAAGCGGCATAGATCTCGGAACAAGGCGGCCTCGAAACCGGGGCCCTGGTCGGTCAGGAGCTGTTTAGGGCAGCCGAATCTAGGAATCCACTGGTCCATCAACATCCGGGCCACGGTCGCGGATTCCTGGTTGCGAATAGGATAGGCCTCCGCCCAACGGCTGTAATGATCAATCACGGTCATGATATAATGATATCCACGACTGGATACAGGATGTGGTCCGGTTATGTCGACGCCAAGACATTCCATTGGTTCACCGACGGCCATATCCTGGAGTGGTCCTTGCCTGGGTGGTTTCCCTCTGATGTACCGGGCGCAGCTGTCACATCGTTTCAGTTGCTGGTATACTTGTTCTCCCCAGCCCGGCCAGTAGGCTCGCTGTCGTACTTGTGCCGCGGTTCGTCGGACACCCAAATGCCCTCCGGACATCCCCTCATGTGCAAGACGGATGATGATTTCTCGTCGCCCGACCGGAGGTATCAACTGGTAGCGAACAGGCTCACCGTCAGAGTTCAGCCAAGTTCGATACAATAGTCCATTTCTAACGGTTAACTGAGGCCATTGATGAATCAAGGTTTTAGTCATCGCACTGCAACTCCGTGTCTTCTCTCCGGTTGGCATTTCAGTTGATTTCGTCATCCATTGCAAAATCCAGTTTAGATCCGGATCTTGCCGTTGTTCTTCTGCTAAGACCACCGGATCCCAATCCGTCATTTCAGTCGAGGCAGGCTGAGATGGTTGGCGTCGTTCTTGGATGACGTTGACTTGGTTTGGCCTTCGAGACAGCGCATCAGCATTTTGGTGCGCGGCACCGGACCGATGTTGTATGTCAAATTCAAATTCCTCCATGACTGAGAGCCACCGTGCCTGCTGTCCAATAGGCAATGGTGTCTTGCGGAGCCATTGGAGCGCTGAGTGGTCCGTTCGTAGGATAAATTTCCGTCCAAGAAGATATGGTCTGAACGCTTTGAGAAAGTTGATTACCGCCAGCAATTCCCTCCTTGTCACGTCATAATTTTGTTCCGCCACAGAACACACTCTGCTCCCGTAACAGATGACCCTTTCTTGCGATTCCTGCATCTGAGATAAGACCGCCCCAATAGACTCCCCGGATGCATCCGTATCCAGTATGTACATCCCAGTATCGTTGGGAAGCGCCAAGATGGGGGATTCTGTTAAGCAGTTCTTTAGCTTTTGGAACGCGTTTTCACATGGACCAGACCAGTCAAACTTGTATCCCTTCTTAGTCATTTGGTGCAGTGGCCGGGCTATTTGAGCGAAACTCGGTACGAACTTGCGATAGTAGGAACATAAACCCAGAAATGCTCGAACATCTTTGACTTTCCGCGGCGTGGGCCAGTCACGGACGGCTTGAATCTTTTCCGGGTCTGTAGTTACTCCGTGTTCGCTGACCACGTGACCTAGGAACAACACCTTTTTCTGTAGTAGTTTGCACTTGGATGGCTTCAGTTTTAGATTAACTCCCTCCAGGCGAACGAGAACTTGCTCCAATCGAATCAAATGGGTTTCCAGATCGCTGGCGAAGACGATGATATCGTCAAGATAGATTAAACAGATCTCGAAGTTTAACCCCGCCATGACCAGATTCATCATCCGGCCAAACGAAGCCGGAGAATTGCAGAGCCCGAACGGAAGTACTTTGAATTGAAAACTTCCGCGTCGGGTGACGAAGGCAGTCTTGTGTTTATCCCTTGGATGAACAGCCAACTGATGATAACCGGCCCGGAGATCGAAGGTACTGAACCATCTCGCTTCGCCGAGGGCGTCCAGGCTCTCGCTGATCAGCGGAAGCGGGTAGGCGTCCTTGCGCGTCTTGGCGTTCACCGCTCTATAGTCGACACAAAAGCGAGGGGTCCCGTCTCGTTTCTGGACCATGACAACGTTGCTTGCCCAAGGCGACAGTGACGGTTCGATCAGTCCTTGATCCAACATAACCTGCACTTGTTCGTCTATGACAGGGAGTAGCGAAAGCGGTTGTCGTCGCAGCGGCTGTCGAACGGGTGTTTCGCTACCCGTGTCGATCTCATGTCGTAGAATGTCGGTGAATCCCAGATCCCATTCACCAAGAGAAAAGGCGGCGCGACGATCCATCAGGATTTCACGTAGTCTCTGTTGTACCTCAAGGGGAACGTCTTCAGCGATGTTCGACCATAACGGCCTCAGAATTACCTCCGCATCTTGTGAGTTGGCATGGTCCTTGTCTTCCCTCACCATGGCGCAGCCTGCAGCGGGCTTGCTGTCCTGGTCAGCTCCGGCTACTGTCACTTCTTCCAGGGCACATTGCATTCCTTTCGACAATTTAATCATCTTGTGGGTCGGATTCAACACTCTGATTGTCAGGTCGATCGCCCGTTCCGGTAGAAGCGTTCCGGCGATTACGAGTCCAGATGCCAACACGTGTGGCGGCGTCGCCCATTGAGTTTTGGTCGGTCTCAGGTCTGGAAGTATGGCATACACCTCGACGTCCACTTCCGACAGTGCGGGAACATTCACGTGCTGCGCGGCGGCTATCCTTCGACAAATTCCCCTCCGGTCTTGACTTACCAAAGGAAATGAGCGGCCTTGTAGTACTATCGTTTTATCCGGAATGCTTAGATGAGCCCGTTGTTCTGTCAACCACCCGAGTCCAAGAATCAACTCACTGACTTGAGCCGTTACTAAACAGGGAACATCAAACTTGCAGTCGGCTGCACGACATCGAAGGACTGTCTCTCCAAGTACCTCTATAGCTGTACCATTTGCCGCGGTTAGCAGTTGTTTCGACGCCGTCATATTTTTCCGTCTCACCAGGGATGCAGGTACCAGTGACATTTCACTTCCGGTATCTACCAAGGCCAACACGTCCTTACCATGGATCTTCAGAGCCAAATACGCATTCGTGCTGCCTTGTACATGGTAAACATTTGCCGGTCCATTCAGAACCTCATTGGCTTCTGCTTCGGCCGCTTGTCGCTGGGGACAATTGCGCACCAGGTGGTCGGTTGCTGAACACTCATAGCATCGCCGCACATCAGTTCTTGCTTCCGTTTCCATCTCCATACGTGGTCGACGCCTACAGTTCGCACTCAAATGTCCGAACTGATGACACAGGTAACATCGCGGAGCTCCCTGTCCATAACCTCCATTGGTGTTTGATCCTTCATTTCTAGCTGATTCATTCTGACCTCTTCCAGGTCCACGATTGTTGTATCTGGGTTGTGGCGCCGACACTGGTTGTCGCTCCTTCTTCTCTAGTCGCTCCATTTGTCTCCTCATTCGCTCCATCTGCCGTTCCAGATCCTTTACTTTCGAATCTTCTTCCTCTGTAATCGCGTTGATTCGTCCATGTCGTCGGTCTTGTTGTTCATGGCCGCCGGCTTCCGCTTTCTGGTAGCCGTCCAATCGCATCGCTACCTTGTAGGCTTCGTCGAGGGATTTCGGTTCTCGCTCTCGGATTTTCAGAGCAAGCGTTCTATCTCTCAGGGCATCCAAGAATGCCCGAACAGCAATAGCTTCGCTGTGAGCTGTCGAGGAACCCGGATAAGCGCGCGTGGAGAGACGTCGGATGTCGTCCACCAGGACGCCCATATCCTCGTCGACTTTCTGTTTCCTGGTGCTTAGCTGCGTTTGGAACAGGGCTTGTTGTTCAGCGTTGCCGTATCGTTCACGAAGTCGCTGGACCAAAGCCGTCCAAGTGTCCAGGCCATCTGCGTTCGACTCGCTCAGCAAATGAGTCGCCGGTTCAACCAATGAGACTACTAATTGGTTCAATCTCTCCTCGTCCGTCCATCTGTTATTCCTGGCGCACACGGAGAATTTTCGTAAGAATGTTTCAACGTCCGTCTTTCCGCTAAAAGACCCGAGTTTCAGGAATTGTGTTGGCTTGGTAGACGAAGGCGACGACTGTTTGGCCTCGCCCTCTTTAGCTGTCGTCGACGCGGTCGGTTCTGCTTCCTTGATTGTTCCCTTTGAACCGATCGACGGTAACCCCCAGTCGCCGGTCGTTTGCGTTGCGACGGTGGTCGTCGGGACAACTTTAATAGGGCCGACTGAAGCGTTGGTAGACGTCCGTGCTCTCGTTTCACCAACCGCAGACGTCGCTTTATCATCGCCCGTCGTTTCATTCTTCTCCAGAGGTGTCGACTTCGTTACCGTCTGACATCGCGGTAATTCGGCGTCACGGCTAAATCCGAAGTTCTGCGCACCCAGGCATGAACTCATCCTCGCCGATTCCACGACCGTTGGCCACCGAGGAAAGACGGCGTCGCTTGGTCGAAGCGGGTCGAGACAGCGAGGCGGGTCGACCCAAACCCGGTTGTCGCTGCTACCGTAGAAAGCGTTCGGAGCGTAGGTCGGAGCATACCTCCACGGCATGTTTGAATGGTCGGGACGAGCGTATGGTTGCATCCAGTCGACCGTTGCCATCGCCGCTGGTCCAGGAGGAAGGTCGGGTCGAGCGTAGTCTCGACCAACCATGGTCGAAGTTGCACGACCGTGGAAAGCACCGTCGGGCATTGAGGTCGGCATTCCCGACGTTGGTTGCCGGCTGTCGATCCGGTGCTGCGCCGTTTCCGCTCTTTGTTGATCGACGAACGCAGGCGGTTCTTGCATCCTCCATTGCGGATCAAGTCGAGAATATGCACCGTGGGAAGGCGACGAAGAGGCAAAAGGAACTGGATTGACCTTATCACCCCCCTCCCGTGACAATTTATTAGCGATCGGTTTATTTATTTCCAAATTTCTAAACTCCGGTTGCCGTGCTGCATGCATTCTGTTATCAATTATTTTAACAGTTTTAGGTCTAGATTCCATTATCTTGCTGATTTCAATGTCTACACTACCATCATCAGACATTATATCCACAATATCAGCAAATTCCCTTTCCTTCCTTCTTTCAAAAGAAATTGCCATTTCGCCTGTTCTAGCATAGTCAGTTTCCTCTTCTAACCTATCATCGCCAAAATCTCTAGAACTAATTTGACCCCACTGGCTGGGACCAATTGTAACGCCCGCCCCTATCGGCATCCCCGGAGTCGCCACTTCCGGATCCTCGCTCGATATGGCCGCGTGCTGCTGTGGACGAGCTCTAGAGATAGAGGGAGGACAGGATGAGGTGACTTCTGGGTTCGATTCCCAACCCAGGAAAGGCGGCCAGTCTTTTCGACTACCGTACTCCCTATATGAAATTGGCGGCCTACCAGCCAATCTATCACTTCTCCGCAATATACCAGGTTGCGTGAAATCTTTAGGCCTAGCACCCAAAGTTTCCTCCAGGCCGATGGTCGAGTGGTATGGCGCGTCCGCAGTGGTAATAGCGGTGAGGTAACCAGGGTTCAAATCCACAGCAGGCTTGGGTACCGGCGATGCCTCTAGCCTTTCCAATCGTGATACAACTTCCGTCAGCGCTTCCCTGACGTTATCTCTTACAGCCGAGATCTCCTCTCTTACATTCGATTGCACTGAGGAAATAGCATCGCCTACATTGGATTGCACGGCCAGGACATTAAACTCCACCGTAGCAATCGCCTCTTGCGTCTCTCTGGCATTCAGTTGCAAAGACGACTGTATAGAAGTCATAGCATCATGAGTTGACTTAGCATGCGCTTGCATAGCCTCTTGTGAAGACTTAGCGTTAGTCTGTATTGCTTCATGAGTGGACCTAGCATTAGTTTGTATTGCTTCATGAGTGGACCTAGCATTAGTTTGTATTGCCTCGAGCAATATCTCCATAGAAGAAGGGGGCCTAGAAGGCTGAGCGGGAGTGACTGGCCTAGACTCCTCCATAGCGCTATAGAAATGACTCCTATCTTTATAGCTCACGGTCAATATCGCTAGCAGTGAACGAAGTAGTTATTCTTATTAACAAATCAAGCATTCAATCCACATCCGTCACATTCAAAGCCATCAATAATCAAAGTCAGAAGTTTAATTAATATTTCTTATTATTCCCAATCAATTGAATCTTCAATTGACATCAATTATGTTCAAAGCAATCAAACATAAAAGTCAGTAAGTTCAATTATCAGTTCCTATCCTTTGTAAAGACATTCAATGAAAATCAAATGCAACAATTCAATGCAAACACCTATCAACCGGAGTATGCCTAAATTAAATCCCGATTGACTCTCAAGTCCCACAGCCAATTTCAGTTCAGCCCAAAATGTCTTAATAACCGATCGTATTAATTCCCCAATAAAGCGTACCTTATGTCCGAAGACAAGGGACAAAGCCGATCGTGTGCGAAGAACAGCGACGAAGACGATATCCAAGAGATGCGACGACACACACAGAAAGGCGTCGAGTTTGAAACGCCCGAAAAGATCAGCTAAATCCGATGCTGATTTCTCGCAATGAACAACAATTTCGGCTATTTATCCAAGCCGTTTGAGAAAGACGCCCTTAGGCAACCATACGAACAACCGCTTCGCAACACAATTTCGAAGAACGAGAGCAGAGCGCTGACGATTCGAAGCCCACGATAAATCACTCCGTGTGACAGGGCGAAGAGAGGCCTTGAATTAGTAATCCAGGAATATATCCGAAGCGAGAGCGAAGACAAAACTTGCAGCGACGCTGATGTATTTCTCGCAACAAACAAACTCTTTTATTTAATCGACTCCATGTCGAGAGAGAATGAATCGCCGACAGAATCCGTGTATGCGCAACTAGTGCAAGCAGGCGCTTATCCTGGCCATACTTCACCAACTTGATCGAGCCTAAAACTACCAACCGCCGCAATACATCCGACCGCCCTGAGATCCTGTGCGCAACTGAGCCTCTCAGCGTTGCGCTGCTCTTTTATTACTGCCTGACAAGGAGAGCGTCCCTCTACTACGCATGCGCAGCTGAAGAGCCGAGCGCGCCGAACCAGCAGCTGTGCAGCTGTCTCAAGGCGGCAAGAATCAGCTGCCACGTGCGTCCTCTCCTGTGTATCTCCGCGTCTGTCTGTAGCTCACTATCTTTCTCCTTCTATCTCTCCTTCTGAAAGGCGCCATCTGCCGCTGATCACGTAGGCATCAAATGCACCAGTTCAACCTTGAGAAAACACACGTACACAGACCCACACGCCAACGGTGTTTCCTTCTCAATCCGTGTCCCTGCCTGTGCTTGTCTGGCTGGCTGTATTCCTCGCTCACTCTGATCATCAGACCACCTCAGAGAGCGTGCGAAAGTTTAATTACCCTCATCGACTGCAAGCGGCACGGCCTTTGAAGACAGCGACCGACGATCGCTGAGAGCGTGTGAACATATACCAATTAATGGAACAGCAACGACTGCTGCCTACGTCAGCGGTCGCTGTGACCCGTGTCAAGCGCAAATCAACATTAAAATATAGGTCACACAAGGCAGCTCAAAAATACAGAAATAAAACAAATATATCAGATCCCTGAAACCCCATAATCGATCAAAAATTTAATAAAATAATATTAGCGACCCGTAGCGTAGTTATACGTCGCTACACTAAGACACATTTTGCTAAGCAGAAAAGAAGTTATTTTTGCTTAATAATAAATGAGTGAATTATACCTATTTTTTGCGGGTAGCCATTTTCAGAAATCACGAATTTCGAATATTTGTCGAGAAATGACACCATTGCACCTAAGAACAATATGTTTGCTAGTAAATCAGTTTAAATTTGTTTAAATTGCACCTGGTTTATAGAAATATTATCAATTTCTTTGTCATCCCATATATGGGATTGTAGGCACTAATGGGTTAAGAAATCTATATAGCGCCTCTTCAAGAGTAGCTACTCAGAAGCGCTCCCGACTCAACCCCGGCTAAAAAAAATTGTTTTAAGACTATAGAGTACAGCGTGGTCTCAAGGGTCTAGGCATTAGACGTATTTCCACAAGGAGCCCATTCCAGATCGCAGGGCCAGCGACAAAAAGGCGCAGTGCTGCATAACAGAAGTCCTCCGCGACCGAGGGAACAAGAGTTCAGCCTGCTTAGAAGAGCGGAAAGAACCACGGCGCTATGCAGATGTCCCTCGAAGTTACAGAGTTGTTGAATCTGATGTCATCTTTGAATTAAGTCTATTAGCAACCGTTAAGAGCATTTGTCATCTTAGCATTTATATAGCGCCCTCGGATAGGGCCTATAAGCCCTATATGATTTGAGACGACTTTTAAAACGTTGGTTCCTCAACTGATTCCAGCCGTAATAAAAAAATAAACCAACCATTTACAAGAAACGGTGACCCGTCAGAAGCGCGCATGGCAAAAGCGCGGAGACAAATGCGCGCAGACAAATACGCGCGACGAAGAACACATAGACCCAATACACAATAAGAAGCATCTAAACATAATAAAACAGTTTGTTAGAAAGATAGACATAATATAACTGTAACTATTAAACCAAATATAAGCTTTGTTCATATACGGAGCATTTCATTTCGAACAAATTGAAGCAGATTAGTGGAAAATAATAGCTCAACAAAACATAAGAATATTGTTCTTGAAAGGAGCATTTAATTTTAAACGTAATAAAATAGATTGGCAAAAATCTAAGCACAACGCAGCATCAGAATTATTAAACAAAATGAAACAGACGAGTGAAAATGTAGTCATAACAAAATATCAGAATTACAGCACATTATATAAAGTCTAGAATATGAAGTCAAGAATTTCTCCGACAGTACCTGTTCATTAATCATTAGTAACATAAGCTAAACTGTAGGCATAGACTTGCACACAAATTACATACTAGACTATAGAAGTAAATCAGAATATAGTCAAATAAGCCTAACAAGTAGGACATATGGAGAGCCTATGAAACTTCTGAAACATTGTTATTCATCATTCTTGTCAACATTTTATGATCGTTGCGCCCTTTTTTGCGCTCTTTGGTTACGCTCTTTTGTCTGCGCCCTTTCGGCGGGAAGGTTCTTGTTGCGCGCTTTACGCGCTACTGTCTGCGCGCATTTGTACGCGCGCATTTGTCTGCAAAAGCACGCTTTTGCCATGCGCGCTTTTGATACGGCGCCACAAGAAACAGTTGAAGAGAAACGCCACAAATTCCAACATACGCGTGTGCTCAACAAGTGAATCTGTCTGATATTTTGCAGAGAGATATCCTTATCAAATTCAGCGTCTTCCTCTTCATCATCAGCGTCATCATCAGCATCATCATCATCAGCGTCATCATCATCCTCAGCAGCATCAGCAGCAGCAGAGATGAGGTTCAGCCTCCTTGGATTTCGTCTGATGATGGTGGTCTGTCTTTCGATCCAGGTAAATATTCAGGTGTTAATTTATTAAAAAATCACTTATCTCCATAGTTGCCCTAATGACATGTATGCGAATAGCTCAGAATTGTTCGCCATCAAAATTATGCCCACAAACTTAGGCTACTCGCTTGAAGCAAATTTTCAGTTGTCATTCCAAGTGAAAGTTAGATTGTCCTGATTAGAGTCAATCACGATCGCATTTCGACTTACTTATCTACTTGCTCCCTCGGGTTTATGAGTTGTTTGGTTGATGCGCCAGATGTCTGGAGTCGTTCAGTCAAGCGGAACATTGGAACTGAGGATGAACCACTTCTGGAATCCATCGGGGAAGCTGAATGATGGAAGCTGCTGCGATGCCTTATGCGCTGGAGAATGTGATGACATCTTCCAGTTTGGCCTAGACAAATCAACAGGGTAAAACATTAGACTATAGGACTTATTCATGCGTATTTGTACATTGTGTATTTACACACATGCGTACCTGTGCACACGCACACGCACACACACACACACACAGGTACATAAAAGCCACCGATAATACTTTCCTGAAATCATCATCATCATCATCATCATCCGTCGTCATCATCATCATCATCATCCGTCGTCATCGTCATCATCATCATCATCATCATCCGTCGTCGTCGTCGTCGTCGTCATCGTCATCGTCATCGTCATCGTCATCGTCATCGTCATCGTCATCGTCATCATCATCATCATCATCATCATCATCATCATCATCATCATTATTTTCATCATCATCTTATCATCACCATCGTCATCGTCATCATTATGTGTGTGTTTATGCGTGTCTATGCTTTCTATGGGTGTGTATAGTATCGTATGGTATCGCATTATGAGAATTTCTATAACGCCTCGTTCATCTAGTAAGCAAGTATTCATTTCAATTGTCAGTGCGGACCGCATTCTGAGTTACAAACGACATCACATATCAGCATGCCTATTCAAAGACAATAATAACCCTCGAGTGCCCAAAGGGGGGAGGTCCGACCGGACCCCCCCAGGCCCGTTTTTCCTGGATAACTTTTCAAAGGCTATGGATCTACAAAAATGCTTTTAGGTATTCTTAGAACAACCATTTGGGTATAGAATGGTATATTTTGCGCGAGTATTGTCCAACCCTGTACCCCACAACCACAGCATACTAAGGATACCCCAAGATATGCGGCTATTAGTCATACATGTGTATGGTTACTGGCCAATAAATAAATGGTCAGCGCACGTTATCTGAAAGAAAGATTCATATAAATTGTTGAACTTAGAATTACTGACACTGTAGCACTATGTTTGGCCTATGTTTGCAGCACAGAATTTGAAAGTCTGCAAGTCTCTGTATATATGCATATCACAGCAATAATTGAATACAACAAGCGTGCGTGAAAACGGAGGGCTTAGTACAGTTTATACAAATGGTAGCAACCGTTCTACGCGAATAAACGGCTCAGCTTTTCTTCTTAGCCGGTGGTGTTGTACATGTAAACGGTAGTGGCCTACCCTTCTTACTCGACCCACAAGCAGGCCTAACACCACACAGTGACACAGCCGTTTGTACTTCCCCTTCCTCCGCAATTGTATGAAAATTACCCCCATTCAACCGTTTCAAGTTTCTCTTGAAGGGGCGCTATACAAATTTACAATTGCGATTGCGATTTAGACTCATTTAGTCTACCATGATGCAACTGGTCCGTCGATAGCTGGAAGGGAGAGCAGCTGAACGTAATTAAAATATAATCAGAGGCAAAGACCAGAGATGTGTACTAAAATTTAATTTATATATTGTACATTAATTTTATACTAAAATTGATACTTGTAAAATATATTAAATATAGACCAGAAATTTTATATCAAAATAACTCTTGCAAATTTCATTTCTTGTAGGGACCAACTACATGCATTTCTCAAATGATGACTTAAACAAATACATAATGACACTATAGAACTTTAGCTGAAACTTTGAGAGTACGGTGAAAACTACGAAAAAATTAAATTAACGAAAATAATAATAGACAGTAAATAAATAAATAAAGCTAAATAAAAAGTAAAACGCCAAAAAAACGATGCGAAAAAAATTAAAAAACGACGTTTTTTTGGGAGAGAATAAAAAACGATTTAAAACGCTTTTTTACAACTATGGTTTATATGCGTCGGGGCTAATTCCCATGCTGGGAAAACAAGAACCAGGATTTGGGCCCAATAAAATAGATAGTTTGTACTGCGTCTCAGAGTAATATTGGAAAAGTTGAATGGCCCCTTTCAAACTCTCTTGTTCTAGGAATTCGAAGCAATGTTCGAGCAATCTGATCTTCTAATAATTTCACATCTTCCAGAATCCGTTTTTAGTCCTACATCTATCATGTTGTTTAATAGCAATGGCATTGCCTTGTGCTATGTCAAAGAGTAGAGGACTAGATTTGAGAAAGCTTTCATTCTCAGCTAGGGAAGTTCTTCTTTGTTTTATTTTTCCGAAGATTTTCGTAGGCACAATAAATTTATTGAGTTCTACTTTGGAATGTCCCCTCCGATAGGCGTCACATGAATACCAGAATGCTTCCCAAACTCTTCTGCCTTCATGATAAAAAGTTTTATAACATCATCCCTTTCATCTTTCTGTATGGGCCCACGATTGAGAAAATCAAAGTAGCGAAGCACATCGACATTGGTGGGAAGTTGAGATCTTTTTTCGGGGGCAAATCCTGCAGTAAAGTACTTAGCCTATGAGCCACGCTTCAGACACTTCTCTATCATCCTTTCTAAGTACCGGGCGGTTTGGTGCGGATGATATTGGAGGGATTACTTTCTGAGGTGGTTCTTTTTCCATGCTTTCACTCCTTGCTGCCATGGTTAGGCCTACAGCCTTTTAAAGACAAAGCAGAAAGTTTGCAATTTGCTACTGTGTTATCAGTGTTCGTTCTGAACATAAAACTACTTTTTAGATGGGCGGGGGTCAAAACAATGGCCTACCGACCTGAAAATGTACAGGCGGCAATTATGTTTCAGTGATTGTAACAATATGGCAGAGGTGTACAGTGTACACGGAACATTCGAAACCTATTTTTTGCAATGGCCTAATCATCAGCCTCATTGAGAACTCTATCGCTTGCCCTCGGTCGAAGGGAGTGCCCTGAATGCTTTATTGGGGGGGTGGCAGGGATGCCACTCTAGATTTTTTAAAAGGTCAGATCCGGACGAAAAAAGGCTAGAAAAGACTAGATTGACGATTTCCCTGTAAAATACATAGATTTTCCCAACTTTCCGGCTTGCAGTTTCTGACGACCTTATTTTAGTCATTCGATGATCAAAATTTGCTCTCTTTTCCCATCCCGAAAAAATGTCCGATGACCTTCTTTTTTAGTCTTTCGCTCCAAAATTTAAAATTTTTGGTACAAATTCACAAAATCTTCGATTTTTTCACGTCTTTTGTGCATTTTCAGTTTTAAAAAATAAATTTTTATATAAAAAGTCTAAAAACCGCCGTGTGAAAAAGGCTAGCTCCTGACCAAAGAAAACGTAGAAACCTAGACAAGACCAAAAAAACCTAGATCTAGGTGGAAAAAGCTATGAGTGGCATCTCTGGGGGGGAAGGTAATGGAACAGACTAACAGTACGTGTTCAGGGTTGAGTATAATCGTATTTTGTGCTTTTGAGCATGCACACTGCCACTGCTGCTCAAAAGATGGGCTTTCCTCGGGGACATGTCACATCTGACAAAGTTGGTTGGGTACAGCCTGCAGCCTTCTTCGATCACCAGCACAAACAAATCGTCACCATGTAGACGACGAGTAGAGCAAATTAGCTACAAGTACTGCATCATGCAATCTGCGACCATGCAACCCATGAGATGATAAACCCTAATAGCATGGCCTACTGAGACTGCCACGCTCGTGAGCAGATAATGTCAACGTGTTTATCGTACTAGCCATTCAGAGACGCTCTCAGCGTGACAGCCCCGAGGAAATAAGAAAATCTTCAAGCAGCGAAAAGATGAGGATGACATCCCCCAATAGGTCCTATCGACGGATAGTGAGAGAGAGATCATTCCACATAGAAGGGCCCTTAAAAGGCTAAAATTGCAAAGATGCGGTGTTGGGCAATGGTGTCCTTGCCCTGTAACTAGGAGATGTACATGTATGTGTGTGTATGTATGTATGTATGTTTGCGAGCAGAAGCATGACCGATCCTCGGTCGAATTCCTACTTCACAAAAAAGACAGGAACTTATCAGGACCAGAACAACGTTGACTTCAATGGCAACATGAACGGAGTCAGCAATCCCATCATCTGGAACTTCGACCCTTGGCCGGTATGTGTAAATGCACACGAATAACCATCACCGCAGCATTCAGTACTAACGTTACCGCAATCGCTACTACTGCTGCTGCTCCAGTTCTACTAGGCCTACATGTAAGAAGTAAGTAGCCTAAGAAAGTATTATGTACTTTATTGAACCGCGGGACAAGGGATGATAACAGAATATAGCGTGTACAATCATAAAAAATAACAAATATGCAATTCAATAACTATAGTATTAAAAAACATAACAGACATCTTTGGAACTACGTGGGAGAGAAAGGATAGACATGAAAGAACAGTAATAAAATGAAGGTAGCTTGAATAGCATTCTTGCTATAAAACCACGTGTGGTTAATGCGTCAGCATGAGGAATCTCACGGTTGTGAGAATGAGGACGGAGTAGGTAGGTGAACTTCTTAATGGGAGGCAATAGAGGACCTATAGGACATGGCTGGAGTTGTAAAGTACATGCGGAAAGAGAGAGGAATCAGAGGTACCAGTCATGCTTCCTTAAAGACTGACCAACAGAGTGACCAACTGTTTATAGATTGGTGTTGTTGATGTTTGGCGCAGGGGTCGGTGTTGTTCAAGGTCTACATAGAAGACGAGGATGTGTCCATTAGTGATTACCTGGATGGGATGGTACAGAGGCTGACGCTAACCCCGGACAGGAGCCGGTCAAACGCATCGGCCACCACCATCACCATCTACGGACGAAGAGCCAATGACAAAACGAGGTAAGAAGCCAACCAAGAATAGTGTGAGCCTATCCTATCACTTAACTGTACTTCGGTAATTAATGGCTAGTTATAAGTAGGCCTATCTACAGTTCTTTAACTTTGTTTAAACAAACAACGAGTTTCTTCGTATTTCTGTTCTTCAAAAATCCATCAATCGCAAGAAAACATAAACGACACGACAGTCACTGTATCAAAACAACTCAACGTTAAGACAACTTCGCCATCCTATCAAACTCTCTCACTACACTCTTTCTACACACGACTGGCACTCCTACCCAAGCCTATCTCATTCTTAGCGTACATCCCTCCTTCAGCCGCTCTGTCCGTCTCTCTGTCCCTGTCTCTCTTGCTCTCAGGCGTACGGCTGCACAGCAGCAAACTTTCCCGCCACTCAGTCACCTGGCCTACCTGTACGCTCAACAATTAGCTGACCATTCAAGGTTATACAAAATTAGCTTACACACACATACATACATACATACATTCATACATACATACAAACACATACATACATACATACATACATACATACATACATACATACATACATACATACATACATACATACATACATACATACATACATACATACATACATACATACATACATACATACATACATACATACATACATACATACGTACATATGCACATACGCTATGTGAATGCATATAATGAATAATGAATACATACAGGTCAATATTGAAAAGGATAGTATAATACTAGTCTGGAAAATATAACAATAGCATGAGATTGTATTATAGACCAGGCATTATGAGGGGTTTGCATATGATTGGATAGGACAGATTCAAATTCCATGCTGCTTGACGAATGAATAAACATTGGAAAGCTGATGCGTCATTTCATAAAGTGTGTGCAATTACCATGTTGTAATGTACACTGTGTGTAGCATGTTGTAATGTACACTGTGTGTAGCATGTTGTAATGTACACTGTGTATACATGTAGTTTGTCGATGACGTACAAGTGTTACTGTAACGACGACTACTACGGTCCGACGTGTTCTGTCAACTGCGTCGAGCAGGATTTAGACGCCTATGGACACTACACCTGCGACCCAAACACAGGAGCCGAGATCTGTCGTTCAGGCAAACAAATTTTTTCGATGGCAACGCCCTCTGTTGTCATAAACCCTCGTCAAATCTGGATCCATCCGTGATGATGTCGTTCTCCACACACCAACGTAGACCGTCGATGCATTAATATTCATGGATCCCACTACTCCCTATGTCCGCATTCCGCACATCTGTTACCCTATAGATACCATATACTATAGAATCAATGTTCGCATCCCTGAAAAGTACCACACTATTACTTTTGAAGCCGCATAGATCAAATTGTTACTTTCGAACAGCGAGTTGAGCCATAATTATTATGACGCATACAGTGTGTGCAAGTGGAATTAAAGAATACAGTAAAAAAAAAATAAGATTTACTACGCGCAGATTCCGATTAGAACTTTTAGATTCTTGTAATAGTATACCTGACTTACAGTATAGGTTCTAACTCTAACCTATATCCGTTGACAATGCTGTTAGGATATAAACTTCTAATCTAATATGGTCTTACCCATAGGATACTTATCCTATGATGACACCAGACAATAATGTATTTTTCAATGGATTTGTAAGAATCTTAAATCGAAAGGAAACTATAGAAAAGCAGAGAATGAGGGAAATATAGAATGGAATCCAAATCATTTGTACCGATTGTAGATAAAAAGTTGGTGACGTAGATGATGATAATGAAGATGATGATGATGATGACGATGATGATGATGATAATGATGATGATGATGATGATGATGATGATGATGATGATGATGATGATGATGATGATTGTAGGTTGGGAGGATGTTTCGAAGGACTGTAAAACATTTGCTGATGATTGCGTTGGTAATGGTTGCCTGAACGGAGCCAACTGTGTCGACGGCATTCGTTCCTACACATGCGCCTGTATCGGTGGATACACAGGTAAGTACATGCGTATGTGTGCGTATGTATGCATGTGTAAGCTTATGTGTGTCTGTGTGTGCGTATTGTAAAGGACCTTAGAGTGGCCCGTGTTCCCCAGGACTCGACGGCGACGAGTTGCCCTTGCTGCCTGCTTCCGATGGCCGATAGTTCCATCGCCATCGCCCCTGGTTCCTCGTCCGTGTTCCCTTAGAGTGGCCCGTGTTCCCCAGGACTCGACGGCGACGAGTTGCCCTTGCTGCCTGCTTCCGATGGCCGATAGTCCCATCGCCATCGCCCCTGGTTCCTCGTCCGTGTTCCCTTAGAGTGGCCCGTGTTCCCCAGGACTCGACGGCGACGAGTTGCCCTTGCTGCCTGCTTCCGATGGCCGATAGTTCCATCGCCATCGCCCCTGGTTCCTCGTCCGTGTTCCCTAAGCCAAGTCTCCTGGGCTAAGTTCCTTTGGGCCACGCCCCCTAGGCCAAGTTCCGTAGGCCAAGTTCCGTAGGCCAAGTTCCGTAGGCCAAGTTCCGTAGGCCAAGTTCCGTAGGCCAAGTTCCGTAGGCCAAGTTCCTGGGTGGGTATAAATAGCTCTGCCCGCAGCAGTAGTGAGCTCACTAGACGCAGTAATAGAGGGGAGAGCTCGGTGAAGTTGGGCTAATAGATGAAGTTGAGGACTCAGCGGGTAACAGACGTCCGTAGATAAGTGCGTAGTAGAGTACGGTAGTCAGCGGAGTTAGCCGTCCGCAGTTCGGTCCGTCAGCTTAGTGCTTAGTCAAGACAGTGCATGCCGCCAGTGTCTGTTGATGTTCTTTCGTACTGTGATCGCAACGAGTTATTAAATACGGTTGAAAAGAGAGAATACGTGTCGTCTGTCGATTTCTGCTGTCGTCGTGGAAACAGAAACATTAAGTCCTTCGATAGACCACGAAGGCCGAACTATCACGCGTCCTGCTCACCGGTTGCATCCTGGTCCCTGCTTGGGTGAAAGACGACGCTTTCCGGGTTCAACTCCCGTGTCCGCGACGACTCCCGCGTTTCGCAGAGCAAACCTTATTCCGTTACACTGTTACACAGAAGTGGGGTCTACAGTTTCCTGCCGAACGACGACAACTAGAATCAACAGAGAATGCTGACCGGAGACGACGAGATCACGATCCAGTACCCTGGAGACGTCCGCACGCCTCCCGACCGCGAAACACCAGCCGCCCGGAGAGCAACGATAGAAAGATCGCCGCTACGGAACGAGGAATTCGGATCGGAGGACTATGAGACACAGGTGAGGACAAGCTACAGAGGGAGGACGGACCGACCGGCTCTGATGACGGATCTGCTGGAGAACGTCGACAGCCTGCTGCGAAGACGAACGACGCCGATGAAACCCGGTCGTTTCGATGGAACAGGTTCCTGGGAGTCTTTTCATGTGCAATTCGAGGTATGCGCCCGCCACAACAGATGGACTCCGGCGGACAAGGTCGACCATTTGCGGTGCGCGTTGGAAAAAGCGGCGACACAACTCCTCTGGGACTTCGGCGCGCAGTCAAACGTGAGTTATGAGGAACTGGTGGAACGCCTCCGACAAAGATACGGGTCGGAAGGTCAAGCAGAAACCTTCCGGGCACAGTTATATTACCGACGCCAACGAGCGGAAGAAAGCCTGAGTGACCTGTTGCACGAGATTCGGCGTCTCGTAGTCCTGGCGTATCCCGTCCCATCCAATGAGACGACCCAGATCATCGCGAAAGACTCATTCCTGGAGGCCTTACGAGACCGTGAGCTCTCCCTGAAAGTACGGGAACGGGAGCCGAAGACTCTCGACGAAGCATACCGCACAGCCCTGCGTCTGGAGGCCTATCAACGAGCATCCGAGAGCGACGACCGAAGGAAACCGCCGAATCGGGTTCGTGGGACTCAGGAAACCGACCCGAGTGCCCAGCTCCAAGCGACGCTGGACCGGTTCCTGACGGCGCAACGGGACGAGCAGCGCCAGTGGCAATGCGAGGTGGAGGATCGGATCGACCGACAACTGCGGGAGCTGCGCAACAAAGCTCCGAGCAACAACGATCGGGGACGAGACAATCGTCCCGGAAATCGCAACAACGGTGACCGACAGCAAGAGGCTACGAGACGAGCGGTCACGTGCTTCAACTGTGACCGGACCGGTCACGTGGCCCGTGACTGCCGACAAGCACGCCGTTTCCGGAACCGCGGGAACGACACCGGAACGAGTGGAACCGAGGAACCGACGCCGCCGGAACCGGTGGCCATGAATCACACTACGCGCTCGACGTTGCCGGATCGAACCAGCAACAACGCTATCTACGTCAGTGGGACGATTAATGGACAACAGCAGCTGTGCCTGATTGACACGGGATCAGAAGTCAGCCTGGTGCCATCCTCCATCATCGAAGGGTTAGAACTCCGTTCATGTAATCGTACTTTGATGGCTGCTAATGGGTCAGGAATTAGGGTCCTTGGGGAGGTCCTGGTGTCCATTAAGTTTGGGAGAGGCTTCGAAATCCCGACCACGTTCCTGGTGTCCGACCAAGTAGTAGAACCTATGTTGGGCATGGATTGGCTCAGAGAGAAGCGCTGTAGACTAGGATTTGGTGCAGGGGCATTATTTGTGGGAAGGAAACGCATTTCTCTTGTGCGGGGTAATGGCGATAATTGGTGCCGGCGCGTCATCATTGCCGAGGAGGTCGTAGTAATGCCCAAATGCCAAAGGGATATTCCGGTTAGGACTCTGTACGGGAACCTGACCACGGTGGCCCCCGCTTGGATGACCGAGGCTCAAGAAATTCGCCCCGGGGTGCATCTTGCCCGGGTGGTAATAAACGATGAGATCGATGCCCATGTACGAGTTGTAAACCTAAACGAAGACCCGGTGAGATTTGATAAAAATCAGTGTCTGGGAGGTCTGCACCCAGTGCAGATAGGGTCGAGGGGGACAGGTACTGGATTTGAACCGGCTAAAGAGAGTCCGCCTATGGAGGCGTTATTAGCGGATTTACCCGAGGAGGTCCCCCCTGGGAATCGAGGACGACATAATAACTCATTAGCTGAGTATAATGATGTCTGTTCTGTTACTGACCGAGACCTCGAAGGTACGCCCGTGTGTACGCGCACGAATGAGACTAGGGATAAGCCAATGGAAGACTCGCCCATAAGGCGAACATCGCAGCAGCAGAGAAATCCTGCACATAAGGACTTTGCTTGCGTGGTTGTATTGGGAGCTTTGCTTATGGCTTTTCTCAGCGTTAATTGCAGTAGCGCTAATTGCGTAGAGGCCGTTCCTATGGCTAATCGGGGTGCTACCCTAGTTGCCAGAATCCCCGTGGAAAACGATGTTGTTGGCCGTGGGGTCCCCCCTCAAATTTGGACAGACCAGGGGAAGTTTATAAACAGCCATCGGAGTGATGGGGACGAGGTTTTACCCTGTGCCCCGGCTGCATATCGAGCGTCGCGGTATGACGTAACGGAAAGTCCCCCAAACGGTTCGATGTTTGGATGCGAGGCCAGAGCATCAATCGACCTGGACTTTGGCCGACTCGCCGCCCTGCACGCTATCGCTGGGCGTGCCGCCGCCTTACTGAACTCTGATTCTTTAGAAAAGTCGTAGCGAAGGACAATCACTGTTATGCAGTAAGAAAACGTTTAATTTTGTTCTGATCGAGCTAATTTAATTTGGATTTTGTAAATGAACATTTAAAATGAGGACATTGAACTGCTGTTGCTTGCATTAGGCCCGTTGGCCATTGTTACGAGAATTATGTGCGTTGGCCCGTTGGCCATTCCTATGGAGATAGGGTAGGAACAGTGTGAACTTTTAGTAGATTGGTCCGACCCGTTGGTCGTTGCATTCGAAGCGTTTGGTCGAATGACCAGGGACTCTGATATGCGATGGACTCGGCCCGTTGGCCACCGTGTTGTATAGCCACTTTTGGCTTCTTTCGTTATTGTTGAGCCATGTGGCTCCGCATATTTTGTTTCGAGGGTGGGGACACCCTCTAGCGTGGTGGGGGGAGCATGTAAAGGACCTTAGAGTGGCCCGTGTTCCCCAGGACTCGACGGCGACGAGTTGCCCTTGCTGCCTGCTTCCGATGGCCGATAGTTCCATCGCCATCGCCTCTGGTTCCTCGTCCGTGTTCCCTTAGAGTGGCCCGTGTTCCCCAGGACTCGACGGCGACGAGTTGCCCTTGCTGCCTGCTTCCGATGGCCGATAGTCCCATCGCCATCGCCCCTGGTTCCTCGTCCGTGTTCCCTTAGAGTGGCCCGTGTTCCCCAGGACTCGACGGCGACGAGTTGCCCTTGCTGCCTGCTTCCGATGGCCGATAGTTCCATCGCCATCGCCTCTGGTTCCTCGTCCGTGTTCCCTAAGCCAAGTCTCCTGGGCTAAGTTCCTTTGGGCCATGCCCCCTAGGCCAAGTTCCGTAGGCCAAGTTCCGTAGGCCAAGTTCCGTAGGCCAAGTTCCGTAGGCCAAGTTCCGTAGGCCAAGTTCCGTAGGCCAAGTTCCGTAGGCCAAGTTCCGTAGGCCAAGTTCCTGGGTGGGTATAAATAGCTCTGCCCGCAGCAGTAGTGAGGATCCTGTGTGGCCGAGTGGGTTGTAGCCCGCTCGCCGCGCCGGCGGAGCGGGTTCGATTCCCCGGTCGGATCTTTACATACTGCGGGTGGCTCGGTCGCAATATAAACGTGGAGTCGACGCTGAAATCATCTTCGATATGAAAAAGAGTCGTTAAACCCATACATTTCAGTAGTGAGCTCACTAGACGCAGTAATAGAGGGGAGAGCTCGGTGAAGTTGGGCTAATAGATGAAGTTGAGGACTCAGCGGGTAACAGACGTCCGTAGATAAGTGCGTAGTAGAGTACGGTAGTCAGCGGAGTTAGCCGTCCGCAGTTCGGTCCGTCAGCTTAGTGCTTAGTCAAGACAGTGCATGCCGCCAGTGTCTGTTGATGTTCTTTCGTACTGTGATCGCAACGAGTTATTAAATACGGTTGAAAAGAGAGAATACGTGTCGTCTGTCGATTTCTGCTGTCGTCGGGGAAACAAACATTAAGTCCTTCGATAGACCACGAAGGCCGAACTATCACGCGTCCTGCTCACCGGTTGCATCCTGGTCCCTGCTTGGGTGAAAGACGACGCTTTCCGGGTTCAACTCCCGTGTCCGCGACGACTCCCGCGTTTCGCAGAGCAATCCTTATTTCCGTTACAGTATGTATGGGTATATGTAGGTGTTTGTTTACTTGTGCGTCTTTGTCCGCCATTGACACTATTTGACTGATTGGTGTCATTGTGGATTTAGAACAATAATAGAGAAACAACGTTAGCTCTCTTTTGATAGAACGCGTTGATATAGACCGCTGCATGCAGGTCAACTCTCTTCTTCGTTATTGGCTATTCAAGATATCCATCGACGATGCCAACCTGCGTGGCATGGGCGGCGCCCGCACATATGAGCAAGAGGGGGCACTCGCCCTTTGGAGAATTGACATTTATTTTCTAACTACTACTTTTAGGTTTTTAACAATTTTGTACGCATTAAAGCGCTAACGATACGAACGATACACACAGTGAAAGTCATAAATCTACGTTTAGAAATCTCTGTAGAAATAAATATGCTCTTGGCCTTAAACCCTCCTGCGGGCCCCGTGCAAATAGTAGGCCTATCGATTATGGCATAGGTTACTTGGTTGGAATCTCGCTGTAATGCAACCTTTCTGAGCTGCACAAAAATTTATTATCAATAAATTACAGTAATGCAACAATTTGAAATTTTCCTGCAGCACACTGAAATTACTTCTGGTAAATCTGCTTATTTACCAGCATTATAATTAGGCCTATATGAATCAAGTCTACTGTAAGTCAGGCTGAATTATGTCCAGTCTGCATGCTGCCAGTAGGCCTCCAGAATCAAGAGAGGGCAAGCTGTATAAAAACTTGGATAAGCGATTCTGATTATCACTTCTTGTTCAAAAGTGTATGAAAGTATTGAAACTGACACCTATTTTTCGTTCATTTATTCATTCGCTCATTCTATGGACTTATATAGCGCCCCTTCAGGAACCTACTTTCTAACATCAACTTTTTGATATTAACATATTTCTTCGTACTGAGTATAAACTATTCATATCAATACTGATACACTTGAGATGATATTGAGAAATTTGAATCAAGAAACCTCTTTGAAAAATACCTGTGTTCTTAATCTAAGCCAACAGCTTTGCATTTTTCAAGCGCTTGCTACTAAAAATTTAGTCTTGACCATCGTTAATTTTTGCCCCTTCTGCAAAAGATTTCTGCGGGCGCCCATGCTGCGTGGTCATTTTATCTAATGATAATGACGATGAAGACAACGACGATGCTGACATGACTGAATGACGTAGATGGATTTACTAGACGCCTTCGTTTCAGTGCATTACGTCATAGTTATATTTAGACGACTGCTGATTATAATTTTGATGGTTGTTATTATGATTGAATTTGCAGGTAGTTCGTGTGAGACGAACATCGACGAATGTGCGAGCAGTCCATGTCTGAACGGAGCCAACTGTGTCGATGGCATTAGTTCCTACACATGCGACTGCGGCGATGGATACACAGGTCAGTGCATGCGTGTGTGTGCGTATGTATGCATGTATATGAGTGTCTGTGTGTGCGTTTGTATGTGTATATGTAGGTGTTTGTTTACTTGTGTGTCTTTGTCTGCCATTGACAGTATTTGACTGATTGGTGTCATTGTGTGGATTTAGAATAATTATAGAGAAATAACGTTAGCTCTCTTTTGATAGAACGCGTTAATATAGAGCGCTGCATACAGGTCAACTCTCTTCTTCGTTATTGGCTATTCAAGATATCCATCGACGATGCCAACCTGCGTGGCATGGGCGGCGCCCGCACATAGGATCAAGAGGGGGCACTTGCCCTCATGGAGAATTGACATTTATTTTCTAACTACTACTTTTAGGTTTTTAACAATTTTTTTCGAATTAAAGCGCTAATGATACGAACGATACACACAGTGAAAGTCATAAATCTACGTTTAGAAATCTCTATAGAAATAAATATGCTCTTGGCTTTAAACACTCCTGCGGGCCCCGTGCAAATAGTAAACCTATCGATTATGGCATAGCTTACATGGTTGGAATCTCGCTGTAATGCAACCTTTCTGAGCTGCACAAAAATTAATTTTTTATCAATAATTTGCACTTATGCAACAATTTGAAATTTTCCTGCAGCACACTGAAATTACTTCTGGTAAATCTGCTTATTTACCAGCATTATAATTAGGCCTATATGAATCAAGTCTACTGTAAGTCAGGCTGAATTATGTCCAGTCTGCATGCTGCTAGTAGGCCTCCAGAATCAAGAGAGGGCAAGCTGTAGAAAAACTTGGATAAGCGATTCTGATTATCACTTCTTGTTCAAAAGTGTTTGAAATTATTGAAACTGACACCTATTTTTCGTTCATTTATTCATTCGCTCATTCCACGGACTTATATAGCGCCCCTTCAGGAACCTACTTTCTAACATCAACTTTTTGATATTAACATATTTCTTCGTACTGAGTATAAACTATTCATATCAATACTGATACACTTAAAATGAAATTGAGAAATTTGCATCAAGAAACTGAAAAATACCTGTGTTATTAATCTAAGCCTACAGCTTTGCATTTTTCAAGCTCTTGCTACTAAAAACTTTAGTCTTGACCATCGTTAATTTTTGCCCCCTCCTGCAAAAGATTTCTGCGGACGCCCATGCTGCGTGGTCATTATCTAATGATAATGACGATGAAGACAACGACGATGCTGACATGACTGAATGACGTAGATAGATTTATTAGACGCCTTCGTTTAAGTGCATTACGTCATAGTTATATTTAGACGACTGCTGATCATAATTTTGATGGCTGGGAATGGCTGATTATGATTGAATTTGCAGGTAGTTCGTGTGAGACGAACATCAACGAATGTGCGAGCAGTCCATGTCTGAACGGAGCCAACTGTGTCGATGGCATTAGTTCCTACACATGCGACTGCGGCGATGGATACACAGGTCAGAGCATGCGTGTGTGTGCATTGTGTATGCATGTGTATGTGTCTGTGGTGTGCGTATGTATGTGTATATGTAGGTGTTTGTACTTGAGTGTCTTTGTCTGCCATTGACAGTATTTGACTGATTGGTGTCATTGTGGATTTAGAATAATTATAGTATATTCGTTTAATTTCAAAGTAAGACAAACAGGGTGACACACCGCACCAAGTTACAGTTCAGATATGTAAAATAATACACAGAAGTAATAATAAAGCTTATAGTAATAATATTGAAATAAAGTTGCGGCGGCCATGGGCTGGCATCCGTCCATTACGTTGCTGATATTAAAATAGACAGATGATGTTGAATTACTGTCATTGAATCAGGATAAGCCAAAAACGGCCCGTCAGTTATTAGCAGCTGTAGGCCTAATCAGCGCTACTGACACTCGCTTCACGATGGTGATGTGTTCGAAGAATCGCCAGTTCATTAGTAAGTCTAGCCGGTGCTACAAAGTCTATCCATTCGAAGTATATAGTGCCCGATAAGATTGAATTCATGACTTAGCGGAATTGTTAGAATCTTTATAATCCATTCCGGAGGACTTGCAGGAGAAGCGCGTGGAAATTCGTATCCGGACATTTCGTTTTTAGTTGTTGCTGAGTACATAATGCAAATGGCGGTCGCCATGCGAAGATATCGTAGATGGTAATTGAATCGTCCAAATCAAATTGTTCCACGCGAAAGTCCAAACATCACAGAAGTAGACTCGGACACTTAATACACTCAAATAGACGACACAGTTGCAATCATACGGCTAAAAATCCAAATATACCGGCATATTCTTTCCGAGCGAAAATCGGCGTGAACCGGGTGTTCCGCTAGCGAGATCCCGAACCTGAGAAAATAAAAGAGAAACAACGTTAGCTCTCTTTTGATAGAACGCGTTAATATAGAGCGCAGCATGCAGGTCAATTCTCTTCTTCGTTATTGGCTCTTCAAGATATCCATCGACGATGCCAACCTGCGTGGCATGGGCGGCGCCCGCACATATGAGCAAGAGGGGGCACTTGCCCCCTGGAGAATTGACATTTATTTTCTAACTACTACTTTTAGGTTTTAACAAATTTTTTCGAATTAAAGCGCTAATGATACGAACGATACACACAGTGAAAGTCATAAACCTACGTTTAGAAATCTCTATAGAAATAAATATGCTCTTGGCCTTAAACCCTCCTGCGGGCCCCGTGCAAATAGTAGGCCTATCGATTATGGCATAGCTTACATGGTTGGAATCTCGCTGTAATGCAACCTTTCTGAGCTGCACAAAAATTTATTATCAATAAATTACAGTTATGCAACAATTTGAAATTTTCCTGCAGCACACTGAAATTACTTCTGGTAAATCTGCTTATTTACCAGCATTATAATTAGGCCTATATGAATCAAGTCTACTTTAAGCCAGGCTGCATTTTGTCCAGTTTGCATGCTGCCAGTAGGCCTCCAGAATCAAGAGAGGGCAAGCTGTATAAAAACTTGGATAAGCGATTCTGATTATCACTTCTTGTTCAAAAGTGTATGAAAGTATTGAAACTGACACCTATTTTTCGTTCATTTATTCATTCGCTCATTCTATGGACTTATATAGCGCCCCTTCAGGAACCTACTTTCTAACATCAACTTTTTGATATTAACATATTTCTTCGTACTGAGTATAAACTATTCATATCAATACTGATACACTTAAGATGATATTGAGAAATTTGCATCAAGAAACCTCTTTGAAAAATACCTGTGTTCTTAATCTAAGCCTACAGCTTTGCATTTTTCAAGCTCTTGCTACTAAAAATTTAGTCTTGACCATCGTTAATTTTTGCTTCTCCTGCAAAAGATTTCTGCGGGCGCCCATGCTGCGTGGTCATTTTATCTAATGATAATGACGATGAAGACAACGACGATGCTGACATGACTGAATGACGTAGATGGATTTACTAGACGCCTTCGTTTCAGTGCATTACGTCATAGTTATATTTAGACGACTGCTGATTATAATTTTGATGGTTGTTATTATGATTGAATTTGCAGGTAGTTCGTGTGAGACGAACATCGACGAATGTGCGAGCAGTCCATGTCTGAACGGAGCCAACTGTGTCGATGACATTGGTTCCTACACATGCGACTGCGGCGATGGATACACAGGTCAGTGCATGTGTGTGTGTGCATATGTATGCATGTGTATGTGTATGTGTGTGCGTATGCATGTGTATATGTAGGTGTTTGTTTACTTGTGTGTCTTTGTCTGCCATTGACAGTATTTGACTGATTGGTGTCATTGTGGATTTAGAATAATTATAGAGAAATAACGTTAGCTCTCTTTTGATAGAACGCGTTAATATAGAGCGCTGCATGCAGGTCAACTCTTTGCTTCGTTATTGGCTCTTCAAGATATCCATCGACGATGCCAACCTGCGTGGCATGGGCGGCGCCCGCACATAGGATCAAGAGGGGGCACTTGCCCTCATGGAGAATTGACATTTATTTTCTAACTACTACTTTTAGGTTTTTAACAAATTTTGTCCGCATAAAGCGCTAATGATACGAATGATACACACAGTGAAAGTCATAAATCTACGTTTAGAAATCTCTATAGAAATAAAATATGCTCTTAATTTTCTGCCTTGCATTTTGAAGCCCTTGCTAAAAGAAACCCTGCAATAATGACCATTGTCTTTAAACCCTTTTGCGGGCCCCGTGCAAATAGTAGGCGTATCGATTATGGCCTAGGTTACTTGGTTGGAATCTCGCTGTAATGCAACCTTTCTGAGTTGCACAAAACTTGATTATCAATAAAATTGCACTTATGCAACAATTTGAAATTTACCAGCAGCACACTGAAATTACTTCTGGCAAATCTGCTTATTCACCAGCATTATAATTAGACCTATATAAATCAAGTCTGCTGTAAGCGAGGTTGCATTTTGTCCAGTTTGCATGCTACCAGTAGGCCTGCAGAATCAAGAGAGGGCAAGCTGTAGAGAAACTTGAATAAGGGATTCTGATTATCACTCCTTGTTCAAAAGTGTATGAAACTATTGAAACTGACAACTATTTTTCGTTCATTTATTCATTCGCTCATTTTACGCAGTTATATAGCGCCCCTTCAGGAACCTACTTTCTAACATCAACTTTTTGATATAAACAAATTTCTTCGTAGCACTACTGAGTATAAACTATTCATATCAATACTGATACACTTAAGATGAAATTGAGAAATTTGCATCAAGAAACCTCTTAGCCCTTCAAAATCCACCCACATTTCCGTTATATAAACTCTTAGCGTTCGCAAATGGGGGAAAGGTTAAAGCAATTGAATGTCCTTGTTTCCGTATAATATCCCTCTGACTGTCTGTGTGCGTGCGTGTGTATGTGTTTGCAGGCGTAAACTGTGAGAGGGGGTGCTGCACAAACGACACCTGTCTAAACGGCGGCAGCTGCAGCAATACGAATGACACAGTTGGCTACGAATGCAAATGTTCAGAGTTATTCTCTGGACCGAGATGTCAATCATACGTTAGCATTTTCATTTCAAGAATTCATTTTTCAAGAATTTATATAGCGCCTCTTCAAGAAATCCACCCATTTAATGGGTGACGTAAGTGCATTGCGATGACGTGCCTATGGTAATTGTAGCCAAAAATTAGTTTATACTTAAAATTATCATGAGAGATTTAAGATTCCGATTGGTCAAGCTAAAACCATGACTAACCAAGTGAATCATCACTACGGTATAGGTTATAATATTATGCAGATACGGGAATAGGGCTAATCTGAAAACGCCGATTTAAAAAAAATGAATACACATAACATGATATAACATGGGTTTTACATTATCGTTTGAAGCAATTTATTTATGGTTGATAATTCATATAATTGTATTCATACTTTTCCATGCAACTGTAAGTTCGATAGGACGACGTAGTTTCGTCTGACCTCTCGAGTGGAATGCTGTTCATCATTTTGATCAATCTCTGGTTTTTGTTCTCTAGGGTGGAATGCTGTTCATCATTTTGATCACTGTGTCTGCCATTCTATTCATCATCGCTATCGCTCTCATCGCTTTCCTCATCTATAGAAGAAGCAGAATGCTGTAAACAAGATCTCTTTTCATCATTAATGTTTTTCACCAACCGCCATCACTCATATTCAGCTCATCCAACGAACGTTGTAACTTGAGAAAAGAAACTCTCTACTTCGTTATAACCTTTAAGTTTGCTATCTTCAAGATGCATAGATATTTATTTTCTAGGAATTGAAATGAGGTGGATGGTCAAACATATATCGGTTAGGATCCATACAGGTATGTATGTACCTGAATTGGGATGACTGTGAAAAGCAATAAATATGAGAGAAACTGTCAGTATGCCACCTTTCATAGCATTATTATTGACTATAATTGTACCATTACAAAACATGCTATACGAACTAGTCAATCAGTCATTGTATAAATACGCACGTTCTTAAAAATTATGAGTGCCACATAAAATTCGTACCCTATTCACCGGTACTTATAGGCTTATATCAAGTCCGCTTACTGACCGGTGCCATATAAGGTCCTCTTATTCACTGGTGCTACATGTATCAAGTCCACTTATTGACCGCTTCCATTTAAGGTCCGCTTATTCACTGGTGCTACATGTATCAAGTCCACTTATTGACCGCTTCCATTTAAGGTCCGCTTATTCACCGGTGCTATGTATTATGCATGTAAAGTCAATTTTTGACGACGTTTTAGAATGCGGGTGTCGAGCGAAAGACAAGAGATAATGACACTAAGAGAGATCGAAGTCGTTGACGACGATATGACCGTGAGAGTCTCTCACGGTCCTATCGCCGAGAGTACATATAGCTATAGGTCTATACGGAATTGAAGAATCAAGATTCAGGATCGCTTAAAACTTCGATCGATTGGCTGTCTAGAACGAAATGCTCTACACGTCTATAGTAGAGGGACATATACAGACAGATAGACAAAATGAAGAAAAGAGAACAGAAATCTTAGTAATTTATTCACCAACCTGCACTAGGTAGCGGCAACTTAGCTGAGTTTTGTATCTGCAATAACACGGTCGGTGTTTTTCAGAGGTTTTTTGATTGAAGTTAGCAATATGTAACATTTCTAGGTTCTAACACACAGTTGTTATTTTGACAGAAGAGTAGGCCCTACTGTTGCTGATAAGGGACGGACCACATCAACGATACCTGCATCCTCGACCAAATAAACAAACGACATTCGAAGCACCTCCTCCTCCTCTTCCTCTTCGCCATCAACAGATGACGTCACTCAGCCATCTCGCTGTCGACTGTTTGACTGGAAGGAGACGCCATTTTGAAACGAATGGATAAAATTATTATTATTACTGTGTGGATTCAAGGCAGGCTCGAGTTTGAGACGATTTTATTAGTTTAAGAAAACACGCAACCAGCACATCATTCTAATTATGCTGAATTTTCATCCAACTTATCGATTATCGACGATGGCTAAAGATTAATTAATTAATTAATTAATTACATGCATAGAATATTTTATAGGTTTCAAACTTTCAAATCGTCGGAAGATAGGGAACAGAAATACAGACCGACTTCACCGAACTATGTCGTAGACTCTTCGCAAATGCTAATACAGACATTCGCGTGCATAGAATTCGCTTGCTTACGCTTATGCATAATGATCACGGAACTTAAGTTACCGTACTCGATTCTTTTAATATTAGTCTACAGGACTTTATTATAAATGTAATATGAACCGGTTTATATAAATACATGGCTTTATTATAAATGTATTATTATGAACCGGTGTCTATATATATATATATATATATATATATATATATATATATAAAGAGAAGATTCTGTCTGTCTGTGTGTCTGTATGACCGGGATGCATTTCCACAGTTTTTGAGCTTTTCACTCCAAACCTTCACTACTGTGCAGGTCTCGGCATTATACACCCCAACGAGGGGTTTGCGATTCTCTGCCACCATGGGGGCTAGGGTGGGGAGCAAAATCCCTCCCAAAATGTTCAATTTTTTTCGGCAATTTTTCTGAAACTTTGTACCTAGACAGAGGGCAATCAGAGCCACCCGGTGGAGTGGTTGGCGTATCTCTACCACTATGGGGGCCACGGTGGGGGTTGCGAAAACCCTAATTTTCGCTATAAATTTCCATTCCGTTGCCATAGTTTCACAGTTAGACAGATTTTTACGCGGGCCACTTCGCCTCTACTCAGCCCACACCTCGGCCCGCAGGGGCCGGGTGGGGGTGAGGGGGGTGGGGGCGGTGGGGGAGAAAATTTTCCCGAAAATCAAAATTTCACGGGTGGCGTACCGGTCGAGGTCGGATGGTGGGTGGTGGGTAGGGTAAGATGGGGTGGGGGTGGGATGGTGGTGGCACTGGTGGGGGAATTTTCCGAATACACAAATTTCACGGGTGGCGTACCTGTGGAGGTCGGAGTGTAGTGTGGTGGGGCATGGGTGGCGTTGAGTGGTGGGGTGGGGTGGGTTGGGTGAGAGTGGGCAGGGGTGGGGTGGGTTGGGAAGTGGGGTGGGGGGATGGGGTGGGGGTGGTGTGATATGATATGATATGATATGTTATGTTATTTTTATACGTCAAAATCAAATAATGTGTTATGGAAAATAATTAAGTGTTCTATCCTGTCCAAATTTCAATTTTGTTGTATATTTTGTTAATTCTCTTTGAGGGACAAGGGCCATAGTTTGAGACCTGGCGGACCACTTTTGGCCCGCGGGCCACGGGTTGGGAACCACTGCTCTGGATGGTTAATCTTTTGATTCTGACGTGGGCTAAACAATTGAGTTTGAGTGGGGATCCGAGGGCGTGAAATGTATCCTTTGCCTATGACGCCATTTTAGCTAAGGCCGGCCCTGTGCAGGGGCATATCTATGCTATATATTAGCATACATGTAGGCCTACTATTAAATAGGATTATACAGTCGCACAGTCACGATGCGCCAAATTTCGGTGGGGGTCCATGACCGGGGCCAAAAAATTAAAAAGGGGTCCCTGCGTGTGAAAAGGTTGAGAACCGCTGAGCTATATATATAGGACAAAGCGCCAGTTGATTCAATTCCGCAGCGCCCAATCAGAGATACGAAGAGGAAGTTCCAGGCAACCTTTAAGAAGAGAACAATAATAATTATCTGTGTGGCAGAGGACAAAAAAGCATCGCGTCTTCTTTGGTTTAAACTCACTGCAGATACTGGCAAACACCCAGTTTCAATTTATACAACGATTGGCATTTATGACGAGTTGCCTGTGTCACGAAGGCAGGTTCATTGACTTTTACGCCCCCAGGGATGAGATGAGTGAGGTGGTTTCTCGTTGAATTCCTCACAGACAATTCTGGGTGAGCAACTTGTCCAAGATCGCTACGTATAGTGGCTTGTGGTAGACTCGAACATGCGACCATCCTGTCACAAGGCGCCGAACCTACCGCTACACCACCGCGTCCCATAGCATTGTCCACCATAATAAATCATTGCCTACCTCTCAAGTGGGTTGATTTACCTACTTAAAACTCACCTCTCACTTTTCCTCATATTGAAAACCTAACACTAACTGTCGCCAACAGAAACCGCGGGTGGATCCAGGTGAACGAGCTACACTATCACTCCCAACCACCATTTCCTATCATTGACCGGCGGCCATGGACGATTCCAAAGACTATGGGAGGGGTACGAAAACAGCCTATCGAGCGATCTTCGGTGTTGCCGGGACATTTGGAACGTCTTCCTGCTCCTTAGCAGCAGTTGTTATAGCAGGACAATCATCAATATCATCATCAATATCATCAGCAGCAGCAGCAGCAGCAGCAGGAACAGCGGACATCAGGAGTGCTTGCCAGACTAAAGATGGATGGAAGGTTTTGAGGAAGTCTAATCTTTCCTCATCTGGCTAATCCAGGTGACCTGAATGTCTGACCTCTCTCTGCTTTCGTCCACTGTAACACCACCGTGCAGGGCTTCATCAAATCACTCAGCGGTCGGACTGGGGCCAGCGGGGGCGAGGCGCTGGTGGCGGGGTCCATGCACCGCCGCCGCCGTCGCCGCAGCCGCCGCCATCCGATGACCGATTCATTATACACTGATCGCCTGACTCCCTTGGACATTGATTGTGTTTTGGCGTCGTTCCATCACGATGAGCAGTGGGAACGTAAGCCAAGAATTTCGAGAGCAGTGGGAACGCCTTTCCCACGCGCTCCCACCAACTTTAAACCCTGGCTGAGCTCATCATAGAAATTCAGAGAGAATAATATAATAAGAAGACTTGGTAACAAAATGACGCTCCAGACGCTAAGTCGTCAGAAGCGCGTCACA